>OZ023334.1:844334-982672 GCA_964007535.1 Brachyptera risi | reverse complement strand
ATATATATATATATATATATATATATATATATATATATATATATATATATATATATATATATATATATATATATATATATATATATATATATATATATATATATATATATATATATATATATATATATATATATATATATATTATATATATATATATATATATATATATATATATATATATATATATATTATATATATATATATATATATATATATATATATATATATATATATATATATATATATATATATATATATATATATATATATATATATATATATATATATATATATATATATATATATATATATATATATATATATATATATATATATATATATATATATATATATATATATATATATATATATATATATATATATATATATATATATATATATATATATATATATATATATATATATATGTATATATATATATATATATATATATATAAATATATATATATATATATATATATATATATATATATATATATATATATATATATATATATATATATATATATATATATATATATATATATATATATATATAGGTATATATATATATATATATATATGTATATATATATATATATATATATATATATATATATATACATATATATATATATATATATATATATATATATATATATATATATATATATATATATATATATATGTGTGCGATTTTTCCAATAACGTCAAAGTTTTGATTTCCAACCATTGTTTCCCAATTGAGACGAAGAATGAGTTCACGTATAAACGTGAATTGGTGAGACCGTTTGGAAGTTGTACCTATCGGTTCTTTCAGGAATCTCAGGTGGTCTTGTCACTAATTATGAATGATTTCGTGTCAGATATTTGACATTGAAAAAATCAACAATTCGGTCATTTTTTGTGTTGAGGAGAAGTAATTATCGATCTTATTGATCACCATCTTCTCATTCTTCGATTCTTTTTTTTCTTCAATCTTTCTGTCAACATCTTATTTTCTTCCTGCACCTTTTATGTATCGGTGTCAAATTCTTCCTCAGTTTATTTCGACTCGATATAAAATCTCTTCAATGATTAGAATATGAATTCCTTATCCTACCAGAATAAAATAATTGAACCCAACGTGAGAAAATAGCAGCTGTTTGAAGAGTGAGATGCCAAGAAGAAATAATTACATAATTTACAATATGAACTTATATTATTAACTTCTTCTCAATCTATCTGAATCAACATACACACTTTTTACTGAATTACGTCAACAGTGTTTCCTTCCGTTTCAATTGTTTCACTTGAATCTACTCATTCAGAAAACTTATTCCTTCTTCCACTACAATTGTCTCAACTCGCTTCTTCTGTTCAGCAATCTCTACTTAAACAGACTAATTCCGTGCACAAAGTTGGTTGTTTGTCTGAAGAGAAAGCAAAGCATTCCTTTGAAGATTTCTTTCTCTGACTTCTTAACCTTTCTGTAAGCCTGTTCCATGAAGTTTCAATAATGTTAAGATGTTCTTTCTCACTCTGATTCCCTGATTTCACATTTTACCCCTGGAAACTTTTACATTTCACGAGTAATAATAACAGGCAATTAAATCTCAAAGTGAGCGGGTTTATTAGGTAGTGAGGAGCGATTGAAATATGGCTTCTTCAGTCGGCGGAAAGTTGAGATGTAAATCAAGTTAAAGAAGAAAGATTAGGAATCAAAAACTAAACTTTTAAAGAGACAGCAGGCGATTGATGGACGTGAATCTTGAGAACTATCATTTTTTTGAATATATTCATATATATATATATATATATATATATATATATATATATATATATATATATATATATATGTATATATATATATATATATGTATATATATATATATATGAATATATATATATATATATATATATATATATATATATATATATATGAATATATATATATATATATATATATATATATATATATATATATATATATATTTATATATAAATATATTTTTAATGATGTATATATATATATATATATATATATATATATATATATATATATATATATATATATATATATATATATATATTTATATATGTATTTTCCAATAATAATTCTTCGAATTCCGTGGAACATATTACATAGTTCAGAATATGTTAGTTTAAAATAAAAAAAAGAACAATACAAATACAAAATACAAAAATACAACACAGTCTAGTGAACAGACAAGTTACATAATCAGTGTTGGAACCTCAGAAGATACTCAGAAACTGAATATGACGTCATATCTATAAGATGTCTTCTCACTTTTTTTCTGAATTGTGTTTTCCTTCTTTTCTCTTCTATGTGTTGCGGTAGCGAGTTGAAAAGCGCTGCTACTTGACATGTCGGGTTTGTGTAAGTCAGTGAAAGATTCAGTGAATGTATATTATGTAGATCTGTATTCTTTCTTGTGTTGTGACTGTGTATTGTGTTGTTTGATTGTAAGTTTGCGTGGTTTGATGTGGCGAAGAGAATAGTTCAGTAAATAAAGATTATCGAATCTTTATGAATTGTTATCTTCATATTCGAAGATTATGAAAGATTTCGGAATTGTTAGAAGATTGCATTTTTTTTTTGATTTTATGACCATTCATCTATTTCTGAAAGAAGATTTCTCCTGATTGCCCGACTGAATGATCAGAGATTGTATGAATTAATATGTGACACATCAATAACACTTCAAATAGATATTGTTTATTCACGTATGAATAAACACATTCAAAGAGGAGCCAGAGCACCTCTCAAGTGGTTTCTCACGAGCGCCCGTAGATTGACTGTATATTCGTCGGCGTTTACTCAGCCTCTCTTTCAACTTCCCCCTCTCTACTAAGACTGTCAAATAAGTGCAATACAATCAAAGGAATGGTGAGAAAACGGAGATAAACCAAGGTCGTTCCATTGTATGAAGAAATACGTGACTGAGGAAAGAAACAGACTAAGGTTGGAGCTGATGTGCTCACAAGATGATCAGGGATTGGGGTCATCGTGTATGATCGCTCCAATAGCAGTTTCAAAACAGATAATCTGAACTCTCAGACCGTGAAAATTTCAGCATAGTGGATTTCAGATATTGATTTGATTTGTATCATCATTATCAAGTAGAGTGATAGGCCTAATTATAACATCATAGGCCTATCACTAATTTATTTTGTTCATTTTGTATAATGATAAACTTCATGGTTCATCCACTAAACCGTGGAAAAAACGAGGGATGCAAAATGATTCCTCATATTTTTTTGAATAATCCTCAAAGTGTTTTGAACCGTTTTCCGAAGAGATTTTCACGATATCCTGAACGGTTGATCAACTACGTCCGAAAGAAGAGTGGAAAATGTAAATTTTCAATTCACATTTGTTTAAAGTCGACATCTTTATAATTTTTTTTTGCGGCAGTCAAGATTTTAGCTACCGGGAGAGGAGCCACTCGCGTCTGCCAAGTCCCGGCGACCGGACTATTTTTGTCCGTTTTCAACATTTCTCGAGATTCGAACTCGCGCCCATAACTATGGTTTCAGATGACTTGACATACTCGTGTATCAAGAATATTTTAGATATCAATGTCCCATGATCGAAAAACATTACTTCAACGTTGTTCTACATGTCTTCGTCCGGAACCATCGATTTCACTTTTGAGAAATCAAGAAAATATTTTTTTTTCAAATCGAGATTTTCACAAACTTTTTTGCGGCAATCGAGATTTCAGCTACCGGCCGAGTAGCCACTCGCGTCCGCCAAGTCCCTGCTAACGGACTATTTTGGTCCGTTTTCAACATTTCTCGTGGTTCGATCTCGCATCCCTCTAATGCAAGTTCCAGCCTTTAGATTATTCTTTGGCCCGATGAAATTTCAGATAAATGATCTCCCATGATCGAAAAACATCTTTTCCACGTTGTGCTACATGCCTCCGTCTGAAATTATCGATTTCACTTTTGAGAAATCAAGATAAAAACTATTTTCTATCCGAGACTTTTGCAAACTTTCTTGCGGCAATAGAGATTTTAGCTACCGGCCGCGTAGCCACTGACGTCGGCCAAGTCCCGGCGACCTGACTATTTTTGTCCGTTTTCAACATCTTTCGAGATTCGAACTTGCGCCCATATCTCTGATTTCAGATGACTGGGCATACTCGTGTATCAAAAATATTTCAGACATTGATGTCCCATTATCGAAAAATATCACTTCAACGTTGTGCCACATGTCTTCGTCTGAAACTATAGATTTCACTTTTGAGAAATCAAGATGAAAACTATTTTCATTTCGAGATTTTCGCAAACTTTTTCACGGCAGACAAGATTTTAGCTACCGTCCGAGTAGCCACTCGCGTGCGGCAAGTCCCGGCGACCTGACTATTTTTGTCCGTTTTAAACATTTCTCGAGATTCGAACCCGCACCCATATCTCTGATTTCAGATGACTGGGCATACTCGTGTATCAAAAAATTTCTTGATATTGATGTCTCGTGATCGAAAAATATCACTTCAACGTTGTGCCACATGTCTTCGTCTGAAACCATTGATTTCACTTTTGAGAAATCAAGAAATGAAATATTTTGAAATCGAGATTTTTACAATTCTTCCGCGGCCTCCAAGATTTTAGCTACCAGGAGAGTAGCCACTCGCGTCCGGCAAGTCCCAGCGATCGGACTATCTTTGTCCATTTTAAACATTTTTCGAGATTCGAAATCGCGCCCATAACTATGGTTTTAGATGACCTTGCACTCTTGTGTATCAAGAATATTTCAGATATCAATGTCCCATGATCGAAAAACATTACTTCAACGTTGTGCTACATGCCTTCGTCCGGAACCATCGATTTCACTTTTGAGAAATCAAGAAAATATTTTTTTTTCAAATCGAGATTTTCACAAACATTTTTGCGGCAATCGAGATTTTAGCTACCGGCCGAGTAGCCACTAACGTCGGGCAAGTCCCTGCGACCGGACTATTTTTGTCCGTTTTTAACATTTTTCGAGATTCGAACTCAAGCTCATAACTC
Source organism: Brachyptera risi (assembly GCA_964007535.1). Taxonomy (NCBI): domain Eukaryota; kingdom Metazoa; phylum Arthropoda; class Insecta; order Plecoptera; family Taeniopterygidae; genus Brachyptera; species Brachyptera risi. Next base: position 977,653 of record OZ023334.1, on the reverse strand, counting down.
TGATTTCAGATGACCTTGCACTCTTGTGTATCAAGAATATTCTAGATATTGATCTTCCATGATCGAGAAATATCACTTTGATATTGTGTCACATGCCTTCATCTGAAACTATCGATTTCACTTTTGAGAAATCAGGAATTTTTTTTTTCCAAATCGAGATTTGCACAAACTCTTTTGCGGCAATCGAGATTTTAGCTACCGGCCGAGTAGCCACTCTCGTGCGCCAAGTCCCGGCCACTGGACTATTTTTGTCCGTTTTTAACATTTCTCGTGGTTCGATCTCGCATCCCTCTGATGCAAGTTCCAGCCGTTAGATTATTCTTTGGCCCGATGAGATTTTAGATATTGATCTCCAACGATCGAAAAACATCACTTCCACGTTGTTTCCGTCTGAAACTATCGATTACTTTTGATAAATCAATGAAAAAAAAAAATCAAGTCGAGACTTTTGCAAACTTCTTTGCGGCAATCGAGATTGTAGCTACCGGCCGAGTAGCCACTCTCTTCCGGCAAGTACCTGCTACCGAACTATTTTTGTCCATTTTCAACATTTTTCGAGATTCGAACTCGCGCTCATATCTCTGATTTCAGATAACTGAGCATACTCGTGTATCACAAATATTTCAGATATTGCTTCTCCATGCTCGAAAAACATCACTTCCACGTCGTGGTACATACCCCTGGCTAAAACTTGCGACATGAACTTTGTGAAAAGTCAAAAAATTTCTAAAATCGAAATAATCAAAAGTTGAAAAAAATCGTCAATCCAGCTGAGTCTCAAAGCCATTGAGCACTATGACAGTTTTTAATGTTAAATTCTCATAAGACCAAAACACGATCGTAATTTGACAAGTCCGAATCGGTCGAGCACAATAAAAATCTCCGAAATTCGGCAGAGTCCCAGAGCCGAAAAGCACTATTAAAAAGTGTCATATTGGTGGGACTTTGGTGGCATGAATTACACATAATAGTAGTGCAAGGTTACTTGTCTCAATCACAAATAGTTTCAATCCCGTCTTTGGAAATATGAATATCACCTAACACTCTATTGGCCGTGATCTTCTTCCAATAGCGTTAACCACAATTACCCACTTGGTGACGTCAAATATCAGAGCCACATCGAATTTTAAGATTCTTCAATGTGAATTTTAATGACATATTGTAATCAGGAAGATTGTTTTCGGACATTTTCTTGTCCGAATGTGTCTAAAAATAGAATTGTGGTTAATGCGAGCCTGATGCGGTATTAGATCACACATCGCCATGAAGTTTCAGTCGGTAAATGCAGTCTGTATGAGATGGTTTTATTTCGGCGCGATAAATGAGAGAGTTTTCAAATGATGAGATGAGGTGGTTACAGAAGCGGATCCAGTTATGTGATTCAAGCCGACAAAACAGTTCTTTGAAGTGATTATAAATACATGATTCTGTCGAGCATCTGGTTTATTAGTCTTTCACCCCAGTTTCACGACGAGAGATCCAATTTCAACGTCGTAATGAAACGATTTTTGTCACAGTTTTTTTTTTGGTTCACGCTCCACAGGCCAAATCGAACAACAATATTCACGTTTAACTTGGCTTGCATATACACCATCATTCAATTCGATACTATCCAGTCTCAGGCTCGGTTGGTTGAACCACTTCCCAGAAAGAGAGTTTCGAAATTCTGTAAAACCCATGAAAAGCGAGGAGGGAAAATATGGAGAGCAAAATTCTCCGAATTGGATTAAAATTTACTGAACTTTGGAGGCACAAACTATACAATAAGTTAGAAAACTTTGACATGAATCGGATTGTTACAACCACAACAATACCAGCAACAACAACAACAACAACAACAAACTAAGACGAGTGGTCGAGCGGTTGATACACTGAACCGTCAGTCAGAAGACCGGGTTCGATTCCCGCCATGATCGACCATCCTGACAGGGATTTCTGGTGGTTTCCCTCTGTTGTTCAGGTCAACACAGGGATAGTTCCTTGACAACATACCTCGACTGACTCCTAAATATTCAAAAACACCTAATGAAATAAGCTTCAATTTTCGATTTGAGACAAATCACAAAATGATCAATTTGTCATCAATACAGTGTGTTGTTGAACCCAATATAAAATGAACAACAACAGTAGCAACAACGACAACAACAGTGAACCCAAGTCTGGGCACAAAATTGTCCTCGCCAAATACTCTCTCTGCCTTTTTTCCTTGCTATCACGGCTATGCAGATGCGTGGAGGGAAATAAAAAACCTCTTTCCAAAGGCGTATTAATATAATATAATGTCGCCTATATCGTATAGGCAACTATATGTGCGTACAGTATCTCAGCTGTTGTCGCTTCGGAACCTCCGACCGTTCTCGCTGTTGGATAGGATACACGGCCGATCGTAACCTTCATATCTTGCGCATTTGATATACTGTTTGTGTCCACTGGAGATGGAGGTGTGAATCATCCGCGCGCTAGTGGTGTGGGATAGGGGAGACGGTCGCTCGAAACCTTCATCTCTTAGGGACAAAATACACGCTTGTATCCTAGAAAAACAAAGGCTCGAATCACCCGTGTGCTAGTGATGTGGGATAGGGGAGACGGTCGCTCGAAACCATACTAGTATACATGGGTGACATGAAGTGAGTCTATTCTAGAGGGTATATTAAATAACTTCCTTTTTAACGTCATGGCAGAGTGCCAATAACTTTCTACCATCTTCCTTACCTCCTCGCTCTTCCAGGCTGCAATCTCCCTCCCCGCACCCCTAGGACCGTGTAAGGGTAGGCATATATTACACTGTATCACTTTAGCCCGGCGGAGGTGAATATGAGAACGAGATCGTGAGGGGGTAGGTATCACTTATGTACAAGAGAGTGGGTTAGAGAGAGACACCATGGTGCAGGTGAATCGGTGGCTAGCACGTCTTTTCAAGTTGTCGATTCGAATTGCAGAAGAGAGCAATGAGATGCATTGAAAGAGACAGAGATGATGCTCATTGTGCACTAGTCTTTGAAAGTCTCGAAAGAGTGACACTTCCGTGTTAATAGATTCACAATGTAATTCAGATGCGATTGCATTACTTACTGCTCTATTTATTTCATATTTCTCGAAATTGTTCTGCTTTATGTTGTTATGGGTGTTGTTTGTGTTATTATTAGACGAGCTTTAGCGAGGATTCAATTTGACATACTGAAAAAAATTGGTGTTCGTTTTTATGTTTTTTTTTTTTTTTTGTTTTTTTTATGTTTTTTTGTCGGTTCTCCACAGGTCAAACGACTACAGCTATCAACTTCAAACTTTTTTTCGTCATGGTTCCTCATCTAACTTAGATCTGTATAGTTTTGTGGCAGTATCGGGTGGTAACTTGTTTTTTTATGAATTTTAGAAATTTCAAAAATCCCCATTAGAATAACCCGGAGGAAAATACTTGAAAAATCAAAATTTTTCAAGACCTCTCAAATTTTCGCCGAATATAAAGGAAACTATCAAGCACATTTTGAGAGATTTTTCGCATCAATCGGATGAGAAATAACGAAGAAAACGCATTTATGAAGCATTTTCCCATCAATTTAGGCTATTACGGGAACCAATTAAATCTATAGCAACAAGTGTCACCAATTAATTCAAAACGATTGAAATGAATGAAGAGGAAGGCCGTGACATAACTGATTCTCGTAAGGTTTTTGAACGTTTGGAGTGATCCAAGGTCTGTAGATGTAGATTGGGTTGACAAATTATTTTTCATTCTAGATTTCTATACCCCTAAGCTCGTCTAACAACGCGCATCCCGCGTTTTCCTAGTCTAATGTATGTGTGTGTGTGTGTATGTATAATATAAATTCAATGAGAGTCTAGCCGCAATATTATTGAACCACTCTGCGTTGTCAATGATTGTGTACTGTTTAGATAAATCACGCATATTATCATGAACATTCAAAATCCAGATGTCTAATGTTTCTCTTCTGCTGTTACAATAGTTTGTTCTGTTATTATAGTTTAATTCTCAAGTTTCAGATAATTATTTATACTTTTCTTTGTATTGACACGTCTGTTTGATTTGTATTTAATATGTTTGTTCCACAGATGAGGCTCTGGCTATGTGGGAAATATTTATTGGGTCAATTATGAACATTGTATACTATGAATAGAACACATTGAGAAAAAATCCACTTGTTGGGGATGAAAAGAATGTGTTAATTGATTGATCGATTTATTTATTTAATGTAGAGAATAAGAAGACACTTATATGACAAAGTCAGTGAAATATGAGATATACTCTATTACTAGTCAAACGCGAAATATGCGTTGTAAGATGAGCGAGATATCTGAATAAGGTATAAAAGTCCTTGAAATAGTTTTACCCTTGCTACTTTATCGACTCTGGTATTCTACACACCTTGATATCTGAATAAGCTATTACAGTCGTTAAAGTAGTTCTACTCTTGCCACTTCATTGACTCTGGTATTCTACACACCTTGACGCATATAAAAAATACTTCATTGTTGGTCAACTCTTGAATCTAGAAAGCAGTGAATCTTGACAACTTAATTCTGTCACAATTTTTATGATATTATATTTTATGAATATTATCAGTCATTTTATTTTTTTCTTTAAAACGACTGATCAGAATTGCTTAAAAAATCGTAATAATGTGTAGAATCCATGTATATACATTTAGAGAGAATTTCATTCCATTTGGAGAGATTTTATTTTTCAACATTTTCCGCCCAGCCAAATCTTATGGGATTTTTAGAAACTTTGAGATGATGATTCTCAAAATCGGTCAAACCGATTCATCCCAAAAACTATACAGTTCTAAGTTGGATGAGTTTGCGTGTACAAAAAAAGTTTCATGTTGATCAGTCAACCCTTGCGACCTGTGGAGTGCTTACAAAAAAAAAAAAAAAAAAAAAAAAAACACACAGACAAAGACCTATAAGAGTGGGATGGAGACTTCGCTACGCTCATCAATTATCTATAATCTCTATAATTATCAATCTAAAACTCGACTTTGGAAGATAATATCGAATCTGTAATGGCAAACTTTTTCAAGCCGCCATTTTAAAAAGATATTTCGAAGATAATTCAGATATATTTCGATCAAAAGGCATTGGTTATGATTACCATAGCAACGAGCAACTTATTTGGATAACTAGCATCAATTAAAGTATGTAATACCAGAAAATAAATTAAAGTTGAATTAAAAGATAATTCGTTTTTATTTCACTTTTAATTACCTATTGTAATACCGGCCCTAAGTAAGTTCATGGTTGAAATATAAAACAGCATGGTGTAAGAAGTAGACTGATATTGATCAGTTGTCAATGAACTTGAGCGGTCAGTACGGAGGTAAGTGTGGAATGATTACTTGAAACGGCTCTTGGACGAAAGGTCGCGTCGTAGAACGAGAATGTATTCAATCACAACATAAGAAATAAGCGTGATTATCAATTGATTGGGTGTGATGTGCATATTTCTGATAGAAGACTCATATATGCAGGATGTTAATTTCATAACAAATTACCTGTACATATCAAATATCTGACCGGAATGAAATTTAAGATAGCTTTATAGAAAAGTTTCTTGTTATAAACTGTTTCTACTCTATCGATGAATTTCTGGAATACAAATGTTTTTAATGATTTGTCTCACAGCTTTTTACTGTATTGAAATTATTATTTCAAGCTTCAATACTGTTGACTCTATCTTCATTAGATTTTCATTGGAGGATAGTGGTTTCCTATTCTTTAATTTCAATAACATCGAAACTTGATACAAAATCACTGTTTCCCATCAAGGCAACGAATGGGAGACAGTATCGTTTGAACAGCTGACATCACAAGGGCGATCTCACGACCCCATGGATCATCACAAATAATACGACTTGTTCAAATAAAAATAAATCTTACTTTGATAATGCCAGGGTTAGAAAATAATGCAAACGTTCACAGTGGGAAGAAAAAATCTTGAATCTTCTTTTTCTCGAAATCTTCGTTATCCTTCCCTTTTCTCTGTACTTGTATTCATTATAAAATCTATCATTCTACCTTGATTCATGCTTTCGAATCATTTATTTTGTTTCAATTATTGTACTGTTATAATTGATTTCATCATCCAGGTAGTGAGGCGCCGAGGCTTCTCCTCTATTTTCACTACCTTTATTTCCCATACTGTGTATAAAAACACTAATTAATGAATGAATACATGAATTTTAATCAACATAGTTTCTGAAAACGATCATAATTGTAAAAGTTCCTTCTCGAAATTGAAGCAAACTAAAATTTAAAATGAAATTCCACAAACGATCCGATATTTCCGTTTCACCCAACACCACCACACAAAACACACCGCCTTCTCGCCGAAACGTATATATCGACTTGCAGTAGGCCTATTCAAAATTCGAACGCTTTGTCCGCAGTTTTGCAACTCTATCTGGTTGGCGGTGCATAATGGAAACAGAAGTAAAACCACTTTCCACACCCGTGTTCAATCGGAACTCGTTACGCCGCAATTTGATTGGTTACCACGTAATTGCTATCGGATTGACTGAGTGCGAGCTGTTCGAGCGGAGAGAGCCGCTCTGCGCGAGCGATCCGAGCGAGCGAGCTGATACGTGCCACTTGAAGCGAGCAAGACGTTGCAATATATCCAACTGTGGGCTCCATTGTTGGCCAAGATAATGACGAACCGTTGTTTCTGAATGTATTGGTGAAACTATTGTGAAGACACTTGCGAAAAATATACATTTTGAGATTATTCTGTTTGGGAATTCGAAAGTATTTCAATACGTACCAACCTTCAAACATGATAAATCTATGGATATCGATTTAAGGCGCTCGTATTTCACGCCTCAAACTCTCACGGCCGTTATTTTTGAGATATCGATATGATTGTTCTTGCATTCTGTTAATGATTGAAAAACGGAGTTTATCGCATTCACATAATTTTGAACCAACAATTTTTAATTTCTCAAATTCTTCGAATAAAAAATAAAAATGAAAATCGAAAATGCAAAAAACTAGATACATATTTCAGAATACCGAAAAAATATATGAAATGTGAAATATATATGAACTGTGAGCTGGGACATTAACGACGTTCATGTGAATATGAGGTCGGCGGGCTAGTCTAGGGTTGCGCCTAGCACACGATGCATGTTGAACTCGAGTCTGAAGCGAGCGAACAACGAGCCCCTGTAGAGCGCCTGCGGCCTCTCAAAGGAAAACCTAAATATCAACTTACAATAGTAATGTCCGCATACAAGATTCATTTCCCACGCGGGCTTTTTATTTTCTCCCTCTTTTGATATTGCAATGTCAATCTACATTATATTTGGCTCACTTTATCACTGTTTGTATTGTTTTACCGTACTCTTCATCTGTGAATAAAATGGAGATTAAAAAGATTCGTGAATTGAATTAATTTGTAGATGAAATGAGATCACATCAAAGCATCATTTTGATTCAATATTCATAAGTTGAATATTCCAATGTAGACACTATCAAGCCACAATAACATGTTTTATGATGGCCATCAAATAAATCCATCCAAGTATTTTGCTTCGCAGTGATATCATCTCATCTTTTTTGGTAATTACAGAAGCCATGAATTCTAGAAACATTCGTTATGAATTCCTATATCCGGTAATATTATGAGCAGTAATATATATTTGAGTGCATAAGTGAATGTGAAACACGCTACACGATCCAGACAGGTCAACAAGGAATGTGAAAAGCTATCATGAGAATTTTGATGATGAAATATGTATAATAATAGGTTGAAATATCATGTGATGAGGATTTAATGGCATGAAATAACTTCTCAATGAAATCTGTCGGATTGATGCAATGCGACACATGGGAGCAGATAGTTTCGAATGCAAGGAGAGTGTATAGAATTGTGCCGCGCTTGTGTGACACGCTCTATTTGTGTTGTGAAATTCAATGTCGGTTGATTTTTTTCAGAATTAAAAAAGAACACAAGATTCACAAAGTTTCCATTGTTGAATCTGAACGGAAGAGATTCGACAAATTCCATTTCGCTAGAATTTGTCGTGATCTTACGGTCTCAGGATAGCTTATTATCATAATTATTAATATTCTAGAGTACAAGATTTGAGACATCTACACCAATAAATGAGATAATGTTGAAGAGTACTATCAATGCCGAGTCTTCTATAAATACTTCTATAATTACCTTCTATAAATACTAGAGCGCGTAATATAAGTGTTTATTATATCCCTCCTAATGAAAATAAACATGGGAAAAAAACTGAACTATTTAATTCCTAAACGTTTTAACAATTCACTCATCTGCCTTAGGAATCTGAGTTGTTATCGTGATGTCAAAGAAGAATTGAAATCTTTCCTTACAAATAATGTGAATCGTACGTAAAACTATTTCAGGGGGTGGAACTGATGATATTTATTCTCTCTTTGTCCAATTATTTTCAAATTCTTTCATTTTCATACTCACTCCATTGTTGTTATTTGAATATCGTAAGAGAAGAATATATTATTTCACATACCAACTAAAACTATTCAGCATTCACTTTTATTTTCACAATAATCACAATGTATTAACCTTTATTTCGGTATATCCACAATAAAACAATCTTCGGTCGTTTTGTGGGAACTATGAAGACTTGATTTTGTTGGGTATTATTTTGTATACATTTGTATCATGTTATTTTTGTTAAATTTTCATAATACCAATAAAATGAACTTGAACTTGAACTCTTCCTTTGGCTGCTTAATTTTCTTGATCGATTGATTGCTCCTTTTTCGATCGATTCGATTTGATTTTTTTTTGTTTGGAAAGGTGGTATCCCACAATCGCGAATAAAAATTCAATAGCATTCGTGTCTAGATCGAGGTCGATGTGTGAAATCACGTTGGTATCCGTGTATCTCTGACATTTGAATATTCATTGTTCTATTCTCCACTCCGCCTGGGTCAACCATACTGATATGTCAACACTTATGTTATGGAGTTAACAAAAACACTCTGAGCTAATTCAAGCTCTGAGAATCACTTTTCTGAATCATTAATACACTATACGTAGTCGGTTTGATCTTACATCAGCAAAAATAGAACTTGTCTTTGAAACAGATTCAACGGCTCGAAGCTCCTGAGCACTAACGTTATTTGAAGGAGAAGACTGTCGTTCGGCGACTTCAAATACTGTACACCTAAATATACACTCTCATTCACGAGGCACGGAGGTTAGGAGCAACCGTTTCCCCCATGCCACATCATTAGCGTGCGGGTGGTTCGAGCCTTCATTACACGTACTTGAGTGATCACTCAGTATGTGCAATTTCAGAGGAAAATACTATATAAATTCGGAGGAGAATTATTCCAAAGTTCAAGTTCAGAGATTGAAGTATGGAAAACAGTCAAGCTTGACTCTCTTTGAGGAAAAACGGTGAACAGGAAATAACTTACCAACCTAATAAAACTTGAACATTTCGATGAGTGAGCGTCAAGTCGGCGTAATTCGCAGAGCTGTGTGTTGACTCGCACAACAAGAGAGACGGAAGCGCGAACCACCCGAGCGCTAGTGGTGTGGGATAGGGGGGACGGTCGCTCGGAACCTTCGTGGCTCTTGGATACAAGTTACACACGAGAGATGAAGGCTAGAACCACCCATGCACTAGTGTCGTGGGATAGGGGAGACGGTCGCTCGGAACCTTCATCTCTCGTGGATACAAGTTACACACGAGAGATGAAGGCTCGAACCACCCGTGCGCTAGTGGTGTGGGATAGGGAAGACGGTCGCTCGGAACCTTCACATCTCGTGGACACAAGTACGGCCGTATATTCCCTCTCAAAGAAAGTCTCTGTCGGGTGTTTGTTGTGAGACGGCTCGTGGTTTGCAAGCTGCCCGCGTGGCGCTGCCAGTCAAAGTTCTGCTCGGGAAACCCAAGTCAAGACGTGTAGGTTCTTCCCAACGTCACGCTGATTGACGCCTCCGTTCCCATGTCTCGCGGCGGACCTGACTTCAGTTTCTACCGCAGTGCGATAGTTGACTGAGCCACGGGGTACCCCAAGTTATACAGATGTTTGTGGGGTCGTTGAGCAATCAATAAAAATGAATATAGAGGCCCGAATAAGGTAAGAAGTTGACTAAACATGAACTTCATATTGGTAACATTCAACGTGGGTGGAGGTGCCAGGTTTGTTATCCATTACTCAATTCTCTCATCCAGTGAATATATGAGATGTCTGTGATACTTTCCGAATGGTATGAGATATAAAAACTCCGAATACTGGAGGCCCAGATATTTGTAGAACCTCCAAGATGGTATTATAATCACTATCTCAGTTTTATCGCATTATATTTTCAGAGGTCAACTGAAAAACACATTTCAGCTGCGTACCTTTGTCAATATTGGAATGCCAGGTCCATTATTTCATCGCGCATCATCTTAAGGATCCTGAAGGATTCGTGTTTCTGTCGTATTATGATTCTGTTATCTTATAGTGTTGAAAAGCCATCCCGAAACACTGATATTTCGTCGAATCGACTCCGGTGCACTCTTAAGATATACTCAGTCAGCATTCTCATAACATTATGATATTAAAAGCTTTTTATCTCACCTCTTTCTTTCTCTCTCTATTCCTCTCACTTTCTCTCCACTGACCCACTTTTATCTATCTCTCTTCCTCCCCATCTTCCTTCCCTGTTCATATCTTTCTCAGAGATCCTCAATTAACTTCCTGAATATATTTCATAACTTCACCTTATCTCTTGATATAACTCTCTCACTACACCATCCCTTTCTCTCTCTTCCTCTCCACCTCTCACAATCTACCTCACTCTTTCTCAATCAATCATCTTTCTCTTTCTCTTTCTCTCTCTCTCTCTATCTCTCTCTCTCTCTCTCTCTCTCTCTCTCTCTCTCTCTCTCTCCGTCTCACTCTAACAATCACGACAAATGGTTCCATTATAACGATCTCACTGTTTGCAGACGACACTGTTCTGATGGTAAATACGATTACTACTTTATCGATCACGTGACATCATCTCGTGACGTATTTGCGAGTGGAGGCGTGTTAACAGAGACGTGTGCCAACCAAGTGATGATCGTGCCGCGTGCAAAACGACCGTGCTATTGGGTAGCGAGATCAACAAGCGCTGTCTGGACCCGGCGAGAGGAGACCAGTCCACCTTGGGTATTGCATATTACTCTACAGGTATCAGACTGACAGCAACAGACTATCACTTCCAGATCAAGCACTGCGCAACGCTAGAGAAGATGGGGTTTACTTTCATATCGAGAAATAACATATCCATGGTTATTATCATCATAAAATATAAAATTATGTGATTTTTTTTCACCAATTTTTATTAAAGTTATTATTTTCTGATGATCATTTCTTGTTCAATTCATCACCAATTCATGGAATGAAGACTGTATCATAATCTCAGTCCCTTTAATCTGAGTGCAAACACAAGATCTCTCCTTTCTTGCAATCAGTAATATATTCTCCTTTTCATCATGTCTTGTTATTTATTTCACTATCATTATAATTGTTATTGATACTATCACTCATAATACTGTTATCATTATGATCATAAATGATCCAAAATCATTATTATTATATTTTTGATACTATTACTATCACAACATTTTGCCACATGCAACTCCTATCATCTCTTTCCTCTAATTATTTCTCATTTGCTCCATGAAATCATTGGTGTATTGTGGTATGTTGATTATGAGAATAGAAACATAAATGAATGGATACATAAATATTATTCAACTATTCTGTTCAACACGAATCAAAAACGATCATCCCCAACCGAATGTATTTCGATAAGATTGGAAAATTGGTTCACAGTTATTACTAGCTATGCAAACAGTTGAGAATTGACAATATATGAAATTCATTCAGACAAGGTCCCACGAATACAATTCCTCAACTCGAAAGAAAATTAAATAAAAATGTACTATTGCAATTATTCAAAAAATATGTAGCTTTCCGAAAATAGATTAGGCAATGACATGACTGAGAGAGAATGCTGTCAATGCAGCTTGACGACCCCATTGAATGCCAGGATGGATGGGGTACGAAACAGAAGGTGAGAATGTAACAATGAAGTGAACTATACAGTATAAGAAAGAAGTGAATTTTCAAGGTCATCTTTCAAGGTCTTCACAGTCATCTTTCTTCCTGCACCGAATATATATATTTTTTTAATAACATATAAAATTTATACAGAATCATTGTTTCCCAATCAAGGCTATGGATGAAAGATAGGATCGTTGGGACGGGGCACCACAAGGGCGATCTCACCACCCCATTTTGATTATTCAAAACTAATGAACTTCTACACCAGGACTGCGCTGTCTGTGACCATGATTTTGCGCTGTAGATGAAAGTCTTTCAGTTTCCGAAAGTCCGGAACACATTAAAAGTAAAAACCGTTTCTGTGTAAAAACCGTTACTTGTAAAAACCGCATCAAATCTATTCAACAATTTGAATGTATTTGAATCAGCACATCAAATTTCATATCAAAACTTTATATCAAATTATTTATCACTATTGCTTCAATATGTTCATGATTGTTAACTTTTGATTTTATTATCTGTCCATTTGTTCATTTGTACCTTTCTTACTACCTGTATGCAATTGTTGTAGTTCTTGATATGTGAGTGTTAAGTGTGAATGAAATTGTTTCAGAATAAAAAAAAAAAAAAAAAAAATTCCTACTCATTGGAGAGTTTATTCACAATTTCGATAGATATTTGATTGCCTGCAATCACACGTGTAATTATAACCAGCCTAACAGCCTTTTTATTCTCTTAACGCGAATGTTGAATTTTTCCATCTCATGCTATTTTATATGAAATGATATTGTTGTTACCCTGCATGACGATGTGGTGTATTCATATACCTCACATATTCTATATCTCATTTTAATAATTTGACTTTTCATATATATCACATTTTATACATTGTTTGCAACCTTTTTTTTTAAATATCTACTCTGGGAGAAAATAGATAAAATAAAATGATAAAAACGTCAAATGACGTTTCTGAAAAAACTGATTCCTTATGCGGGACCTCATTCCCTACATCCATGTCAAACAGCTGGATGAGTCCCGAGGGAGTGATATGAGATATGATACAAACAGTCATCTCGTATAACACTGTCAACTTGAGTTCATTATCAACTATTATATCATATTTAAATGTTTCACTTGCTGGAATTTCACATCACCAAAGCACTTAGAACACATGAACGAAATACATGACTTTGTGCATATCCATCCTCACAGCTCAGCTCCACTGTCAGACGGATCGAAACCCCCGGTGTCAGTGCTGTGGTATAGGGGAGACGGACGCTCGGCTCGGCAACATGTGAGCTCGTGTGTCATGTAAAGTGATCTTGTCACAGTTCTATGTCGGGCTGAGAACGTTGTAAAACAAGAAAAGCGGAATGTTCCAGAAGGCGGTGATGTGTTCTGAATAGTGACGTCATGTTCAACAAAGACGAGGGAAGTTAATTGAGCTGAAGAGGAGTTCTCTAAAACGCTCATTCAATTAGCTAGAAACCAACCACATTTCCTCATTTATCTCATATGGATATATATATATATATATATATATATATATTATATATATATATATATATATATATATATATATATATATATATATATATATATATATATATATATATATATATATATATATATATATATATATATATATATATATGAATGAACCGCATGTAAGCGTGAAGTTGGTGAATGGGAAAATCAACGTACTTCACATGTTAAATAATACTTACATTGACATGCGAATTGAAATATCCTTAAGAAATCATGGAATTATCTGATATAATCCGTGGAAATCTGTAAATCGTACTTTTATGAACAAACTTTGGAAAATTCAGCTCAAACGAAGCATCGGTTTGGGCCGGATGTTACCTGAAAGAGACGCCTGTTCATGATGAAGAATTGGAAAGAGAAAGAGAATTGGAAGATGAAACAGAAAAATAGCCTATTTTACTACCTTATATCTTCTTAGCGGCTGAATCGATCGTTATCAAATTTGAATCTTGCTGTTGCATCTAGAATCTCATCGAGCCAAAGTTTGATCGGTCACCGGCAACCCGAGCTGGGGGGTGCGAGACTGAACCTCGGCAAATGGTGAAATCGGACAGGAATAGTCCGAGTTTGTAGACTTGGCAGAGTCGTCACTCGCGCGCGCTTAGTCCCGGCGACCGGACTATTTTTGTCCGATTTCGACATTTTTGGAGATTCGATCTCGCATCCCTCTAATTCGAGTTGTAGATGACTGATCAACATTTGGCCCGATGAGATTCCAGATATTGATCTCTAATGACCTAAAAACATCACTTCAACGTTGTGGCACATGCCCCGATCTGCAACTATCGATTTTACTTTTGAGAAATAAAAAAAAAAATTCTTAATCAAGATTTTTACAAACTTTTTTTACGACAATCGATATTTAAGCTATCAAGCGAGTAGCCACTCGCGGCCGGCAAGTTCCCGTGATCGGACTATTTTTGTCCGATTTCAACATTTTTCGAGATTCAATCTCGCATCCCTCTAATTTAAGTTCCAGCAAATCGATCATCATTCGGCCCGACAAGATTTTGGATATTGATCTTCCATGATCGAAAAACATCACTTCAACGTTGTGGCATATGCCCCGGTCTGCAACTATCAATTTTACTTTTGACGAAATCCAAAAAAAAATTTAGAATCGAAAAAGTCCGGCCGTCAAAAATTCTCACGGCCGACCACTACTCATCACCGGGGAAGCTAGAAACGCAATGCTACTTTTTTTCCATCGATTTCACTTTTGACGAAATCAAAAAAAAAAAATGAGAATCGATAAGTCCGGCCGTCGAAAATTCTCCCGGCTGACCACCACTCATCAGGCTCAAAGCCAGAAACGCAATGCTACTCTTTATTCAAAATCAAGATTTTTACAAACATTCTTGCGGCAATCGAGATTTTCGTTCCCGGCCGACTCGCCACTCGCGCGGGCCAAGTCCACGTTACCGCACTATTTTTGTCCGATTTCAACATTTTTCGAGATTCGATCTCGCATCCCTCTAATTCGAGTTGTAGATGACTGATCAACATTTGGCCCGATGAGATTCAAGATATTGCTCTCCCATGATCGAAAAACATCACTTTAAAGTTGTGCTACATGCCCCCGTCTAAAATTATCGATTTCACTTTTGACGAAATCGAAAAAAAAATTGAGAATCGAAAAAGTCCGGTCGTCGAAAATTCTCCCGCCCGACCACCACTCATCACCGGACAAGCCAGAAAAGCAATGCCACTTTTTTCCCAAATCGAGATTTTTACAAACTTTTTTGCGGCAATGAAGATTTTGGTTCCCGGCCGACTCGCCTTTCGCGCGGGCCAAGTCCGCGCCGCCGGACTATTTTTGTCCGTTCTCAACATTTTTCGAGATTCGATCTCGCATCCCTCTAATTCCAGTTCCAGTGGATCGATCAACATTTGGTCTGATGAGATTTTAGATATTGATCTCCCATGATCGTAAAACATCACTTCAACGTTGTGCTATATGCCCTCGTCTGAAACTATCGATTTTACTTTTGAGAAATTGATTATTTTTTTTTCAAATCAAGATTCTTACAAACTTTTTTGCGGCAATCGAGATTTCAGCTACGTGCCGAGTAGCCACTCGCGTGCCCCAAGTCCCTACGACCGGACTATTTTGGTTCGATTTTCACATTTTTCAAGACTCGATCTCGCATCCCTCTAATTCGAGTTGCAGATGACTGATCAACATTTGGTGAATCTTGCTGTTGCGAGAAGAATGATATGTTGAACAGACATTCAGAAAACGGGTCCGACTTTCAGTTCTCGAGATCCTACATCTCGAAAACACTGCTTTGATGCTCCGAGTGAGAGACAGTGCGATGCTCCGCAAGTGCTACATACGGACGCCACTTGGCGTGTAGAGTGACCGCTATACTAAATATAAACATTTTATTGATTTGAACCCCAATTTTTTTTCTTGTTGATAACATCGAAACTTAATACAAAATTATTGTTCCCCAATCAAGATTAAGGATGGAAGATAGGATCGTTTAGATGGGGTACCACAAGGGCAACCTTACCACCCCATTTTGATCATTTGAATCTGATCAACTTCAAAATTTGAACGGATATTCACTCCACTCTTGTAATAACAGTCACAAATATATGTACACTTCTCAAAACTGTTCTCACCATGTAGGCCTATACTTCCAAGTCGATTCCAACATACACTCTGCATCGATAAATCAATTGAATACAATCTGTCTAACAAATATTCTCAATGCAGTCTTTGATGATGTGATGATTCACGAAAATTACAATAATGACTTCCATTCCTTTCTATTTTCCATCAAACAAAAACTCATACTAGGCCTGATAAAAGGTGGGGCCCATAGGAAACTTCACCATGTAAAATATTCTAATTGTCACTTTTTTAGTGATGATACATTTCTCATTCATCATCCTATAAAGTTCAAATGTTAATGCAGATTTATGCTGAAAATATCGACATTCCTTCGAAATGTTTTTCTCTCGCTTCTAACTCACCCCTTTTTGTATCCGACTTCGTCTTCCAATATCAACCAATGAGATTGCGAGCATTAAAGTATCAACAATCCGTTTTTCATCAAGATCCAATTAAACAACCCGAGTGGTTTTCTCAACGCGCGACGAAACAGTAATTGAATATCGCCAAGTGAAATCTATTCGATCGAAACCACTCGGTTAACGGCCCCTTTGAAGTAGCTTGATTGTGAATAAATTAATTGATACTATTTATAACTCCTATCTTTGATCAATAAGTTGTCAACATCGCTGAACATCTGTTCTTTCCGGTCAAAGCGCTTCGCAGCGCGCCGCCCATTGGCTCCGCAGCCAAGGCTCACAGCCAATCGGAAAGCAATCAGTTGGGGTGAAACTGAAAGTTGGCTGTTGCTTTTGTTTTCACCGCCTTGTTGATGTGTGAGCAGGCACAACGAATATCTGAATGAAAGTCAAATGAATATATCAAGTTCAATCATTTGTTTATTTATCCACTTATTTTTCTGTCCCGGATTATATAAATACACAT
Organism: Brachyptera risi; assembly: GCA_964007535.1. Classification (NCBI taxonomy): domain Eukaryota; kingdom Metazoa; phylum Arthropoda; class Insecta; order Plecoptera; family Taeniopterygidae; genus Brachyptera; species Brachyptera risi. Next base: position 960,534 of record OZ023334.1, on the reverse strand, counting down.
CAAGGTTTCATCAAACAGATGGGATTACAGTACATTGATTAAGAGAGCACGGTAGTCGGATTAAGGGTGTTTGTTATAACTTCAGAAAGGTACGAAATATCAGAAATCAAAACACAGATAAATCAATTAACTTCTGAATGGCAGAAGTACGAACTTTATAACGCAAAATACGAGTTATTAGACTTCAAATACGGACTTTTCACAGGTACACTAATAAAAACACGTTTTTAGCTGAATATGTTTGGAATAGATCAGAATCCAGGGTTTATTATTCCATTCCACATCACGTCGAACGTGCATAGATGGACCCACAGTGTATCTTTCCTCAGAATAATGATATTCAAAATTGTCCCAGTCATAATTTTTGAAAAATTGTCTCAGGCATAATTTTTGAAAAATTGTCTCAGTCATAATTTTTGAAAAATTGTCTCAGTCATAATTTTCGAAAAATTGTCTCAGGCATAATTTTTGAAAAATTGCCTCAGTCATGATTTTTGAAATATTGTCTGAGTAATAATTTTTGAAAAATTGTCTCAGTCATAATTTTTGAAAAATTGTCTCAGTCATAATTTTTGAAAAATTGTCTCAGGTATAATTTTTGAAAAATTGTCTCAGTCATAATTTTTGAAAAATTGTCCCAGGCATAATTTTTGAAAAATTGTCTCAGTCATAACTTTTGAAAAATTGTCTCAGTCATAATTTTTGAAAAATTGTCTCAGTCATAATTTTTGAAAAATTGTCTCAGTCATAATTTTTGAAAAATTGTCCCAGTCATAATTTTCTAATGAAAAAACTGTATCTGAGTATGATTATTCTCGGAATCTACAACGATTCAAACACTGAAGTATGAATCAATATTAATGATCTCCTCTATATACACTCTACACGTCCAATATTACAAGATATCAAGTCAACAAACTGACAATAGAACGTAATCATTATCATCATGATTGCTATCGAGTGATTGGAATATGTAAATACATGACTATGTTTGTAAACGCGAGTCTGTGATTGATGGATCGGCATTGGATGAATGACATGTTATCAAATGTTGTATTGATAGACCTCGAGTGGAGAGCTGATGGAGAAGATAGACAAACAATGGCAGTATGTCGACGTTATCGGAAGGTGTATTGTTTGCGAGCGAACGTCAAATGCCGCGTCGTTTGCCGCGTCATTTGCTCCCACAGAGCTCGCCAGGACGGCGGAGTGACCGTCAGCTGGACTGGAAGTGGATTCAGTCTGGTTCACTAAACGACCCCACCGACAGCTAGGTTAGACGGGGGTACGAATGAGCTGGTGAAGATGAAACTATAAAGTGACTATAAGTGAGAGGACGTTCACAGAGATCCATGCCTTATGCGGGACTCGAACCCACGCCCAACGGTGACTTCAGTTTCTGAAGCGGTGCCTCAGCTGACCGAGCTACAGAGGGCGGCTTCGGATTGGATTCAACTCAGATGAAATAGCTGTTGGATGTTTGTTCGGTCAGATTTTGTCAGGTTGGGGACATCAATTCTGTCAGATTAGTACGATTTAGGTTAGGTCAGGATGCCTAACAACAGCAACAACAACAACAACAACAACAACAACAGCAGCAACAACAGCAACAGCAACATCAACATCAACAGCAACAACAACAACAACACCAGCAACATCAACAACAACAACAACAACAACAACAACAGCAACAGCAACGGCAACAACAACAACAACAACAACAACAACAACCACGGCGACGAAGAAAAAAAAACACAAATGACGAAGGCGGCGAAAACAACAACAAAAAACAACAGCAACAACAACAACAACAACAGCAACGTCTGCACGTGACGAAATGACCAGATCTCGTGAAGATCAGCGGTTCTCCTTCATGAATCAACCTATTCAACCTTGTCGTTATGACGGCGTTAAAGGACCGTTAACATGTTGTATACGTAACAGCCATTAGGAACTGTTGAATTATTCTCTCGGTGATATATCGATACGGATGCTATTAATGTATGCATGCACGCTCGAAGCCACGCCCCCTGGAGTGTGTTTATCAGCCGGGGTGCAGCCACTGCCCTATACCCCGAGCCACGTAAGCTGACACTGCCAGGCGGAGCGTGAAATTAGCTGCCCGTTCGTGTGTCAACAATAGGCGCGGACTATCTCGCCTCGACACGCCGTCGTAAACTGGCAATATTGTAAATATCAATATTTATTAGATAAGTATTTTATGAGCATTGAATATTCCAGCTTTGAGTATATACATGGACATAGAGTGTCTTCCAATGACCTTTTACTGAGAAGCGAATATTTATCGTATATCGAATATATGAATCGAGTTTATATAGAATCTGAATATCAAATATCGAAAACCGAATCGCAATTACTGATGATGGTTATTGTTTGCTCCACGACCCCACCAACAGCTAGGTTATACGGGGGTACGAATGAGAAGCTGGTCTTGACACTATGATGTGATGACGAGTGAGAGGACGTTTACAAAAACCCATGCCTTATGCGGACCTCGAACCCACGCCCAACGGTGACTTCAGATCCTGAAGCTGTGCCTCAAATGGCTTGGCTACCGAGGGTGGCGGTCGCAGATGCTTATATTTATATGACACATACATTTTGTATTTGTATCTGTGTTTTTATCTATTTACGATCTCATCAAAACATGATTACGATGTTTAAACCGAGTCAGAATCAAGAATAAGCAGTCTACAAATAGTGTTAAGATGCATTAGGTATTATTCCAATGTTTTGCATATGAAATTCCTCATTGGGAGGATCTCTTGTTCTAGCAATGAGTTATACAATCAGTATTCTGAGGTAGAGAGATCGTTTGGCGGCGCCACGTCCAAACGATCCCACAAATCGTCGATATGGCATTAATATTTATATTTTTTTAATAACATCGAAACTTGATACAAAATCATTGTTTCCCAATTAAGGCTATGGATGAAAGATAGGTTCGTTTGGATGGGGCACCACAAGGGCGATCTTACCACCCATTTTGATTATTTAAAACTAATGAACTTCAACACCAGAACTGCGCTGTCTGTGACCCAAATTTTTCAATATTTTTCAATATTTAAATTTATCAATATCAATATTTAATTTTTCCGATAATTAATGGTAGGACAATGATAATATGCCACGTCTTTGAAGTTGATGGAACAGTTTTATTGATCAAATCAATATTTCATATCAAATTCGAGATAAATGTAGTTATTCATCATTTTTGTGAAATAGTCATGGAATATTCATAACGGTTGATGACTGATGATTTTTGAATATTTTTGTGATGATTGTAACGAATGTTTCAAATTGAATGTAGGTACTTTTAAAAAAAATTAAATGTCTCGTTTTACCATAGATATGTATCACCTGACCGAGATAAGTTACTCCTGCAGCCGATAGCGACATATGCTCGCACCAATCTTGGTGCCCATATTGGACATTTACAAAAAGAATCCAAGCAAGGCATTCTATATTACCACACCGAGATAAGTCACTCCTGCAGCCAATAGCGACAAATGCTCGTTCCAATCTCGGCGGCCATATTGGGCATTCACTAATAGCATCATGACAAGGCAGTCTATATTATGACTACTAATATATGTCTATAGTATGTGGGAAACTTCCCGGTTAGCAAAGCGGTGTGAAGCGACTGCCGAGACACGGCCTTGTTAACGTCGAGTCACGTGTCTCGGTGATGTAGATCTATGGATATGACATCAGAGTGATAAACAGACTGACTGAGTGACTGATAAATTATATCCAATCAGAACACGTAGATTTGTATAATTATTCTCTGAAATCTTGTTCAATGAGAGTTCTTTGAGACGACATGAAGTGTTCTGTTTGAGTGTCGGTTCTCGATGTTATCTTCCCATCTTCAGATGTATTCAGAAACTTTCCCCTCTTATATCTCTTCCAAATGTGTGGTACACTTAACTTCACACGAGCTGTTTTACACGAGATTGTAGAACATTAATATGATGATGAACTCCATGCGTGTTTGAGGGACGTGGACATTGCTATAATATATGCATTAAATCATTCATTCTCATGTATCTTTACCTCAATTCAATTCAATTCACGGAACGTTTTATTTCATTGGTAATTGAAAATACGTAAATTAAGAATTTGACAATTACTCACTTATGTGTATGGCTTCAGGCCATACAAGTTTTTGAAATACGTTATACTAAGACTAGAAGAATACAAAATAACTATAAAATGAGACAATTACATGATGAAAAAAAATTCGATACAGAATAGAAAATCAGAAGTACAATTTCACATTAACATCATAACAATGTGTGATGATAGGGGTGAATCAGTATAATAGTGATAATGGAATACATAGTTATAATACATCGAATTGTATTATGTTAACGACTAAAAGTGTGTGAACTAATATAGTGGGAACAGGGATAGTAATAACTGATAGAATTCGATTATTTGAATAAAACCTAGATAAAGGCTATTTGCTGGTTGGCTCAGTTATGATTTCTTCAAAGTGCATTAAACAGTGATTCCTTCAGAACATATAAGTTTATTGGCTTTAAGAGGATCAATTGCCATTTTAAGAAATCATTTATACCATCGACATCTCATTTGATTTTCCATTCTCACCACAGTGTTGATTCATATTCGAGTTTGTACTTTTGTTCTACCAACTCACCCTTAATCCCATTCCATTTTTTTCCTCAAATACATTTTTTTTATATATAACTCCTGATACTAAATTTTTTTATCACAAAAAAGCTTCTGAAATAATATCTCCATTACATTATTTTTACATTTAATTGTTTTATTTGAAAAAAAGTAATGCATTGTTTTCATAAATTTTGTTATTCTGTGTCCGTGTGGCACTGTTTTGTCGGCAGTGTCTTGATAAACTTCCTCTATGATTGTTTTCACACGTTTTCAGACCTCTCAGATGACTCCAAGCGTAACGCACATTTTTAAAATGATTTTCAACATTTTTGTTCAAAAAATTGCAATTTTCCAGAATTTATGACATTTTAGTGGATTCATATATTTTAAAAACTCGAATGCGTTATCTAATCATTGATTCCTTCTCCACAAAAATGTGTATTATACATGTATGAATACTTTATGAGAGTTTGAACAAATTTGGTCGAGTTAATCCCAGATAGAAGATAGAAGTATATTCATCTGAAAATCATCATTTTTAAATGACTGGCATTGAAAAGTGGTAACATTCAGTTCTGATATGCCTACCTATGGAAATAGCACTGCACATGTCACTGAAAATATATCAAGAAACCAAAAATATTATGAATATGATCAAACTTATTATACTTATATATTGATCGCACTTCAGAAAATAATAATGTACACAAAAATGGGCAGTAAAAATAATAACCATAATAATGCGATGTCTGGGTCCTCTCAACTAACTTCTCTCAACACTTTGCTCTGCGACCACATCCTAACATTCCTCCACGATCAGGTCCCCGTTCCCTCCCCCCCCCATCCCCCCCCCCAACAAACCCAGAGTCGGTTACCATTATTATTTTATTGAAGGATCGTTATTGCTGGTGAAATTCGGCAGGGCCATTCTTACATTTAACCAGTTTAAAACATAATTCACATACATTTCAGAAACAAAATTAAACACACAGAAAATACAACAAAATACAGAAGGATACATGAATACATACAGTTGTTGTACACAGAGATATATAAACATTATGAAAACTTACAACAAATTCACCGTGACAATATAATTATAAGTTTGATAAAATATTCTCAGTAAATTCACTACCAATTATTTTTGTGTACTCCACATTCACAGCCACAGTACCACGTGGTCTGATCGACCTACTCATGTGACAGCAAGTACACACTGGAGAGTATCAGCGTCACGTCATCATATATCATTCATGGACACTCATTCAGAGTTCAACAAGAAATTCACTTGGTTCGAATCTCTCCGAGCAAAGCTCTCCATCAACTCGTCCAAAGCTCTTATTGTGAATGTTTCAGTCTCGGGGATATTCGAAAAAAGAATATATAATGAGAGGCGATGTCAGAATCAAGTCAGTTAAATAAATAGTTTTTTTTTTATCATGTTTGTGATCCTGAGAGAAATGAGACTGATTTGGAATGAAGAATTATTAGACGAGCTTTAGCGAAGATTCAATTTGTTATACTGAAAAAAATTGGTGTTCGTTTTTATGTTTTTTATTTATTTTTTTATGTTTTTTTTGTAGGTTCTCCACAGGTCAAACGGCTACAGCTATGAACTTCCAACTTCTTTTTGTTATGGTTCCTTATCTAACTCAGATCCTTATAGTTTCGTGGCATTATCGGGTGGTAACTTTCATTTTCATGAATTTTAGAAATTTAACAAATACCCATTAGAATAACATGACGGGAAAAAAAGAAAATATTTTCATTTGAAAAAAGATGAAATTTTGTGTGAAGTTGAATTACATCTTGATACACATCTCTGGAGATATTCAGTTTGATGGGGTCAGCCATTTTGAGAAAAACACAAAAAATGTGCTGAATTGGTACCACTCGACGCCGTTTTTACCAATTTATAATTTAAATATCACCCAATTGGCGAATGTAGACAAAAGTTTGGCAAAGAAGCCGACATACTATTACTATCCGCTCGTCTAACAACGCACATATGGCGTTTTCCTAGTGTATTATTCAATTCAGAATCTAGCACTGTTCGATTCATGATGATTTACGTCTCTGGAATAACCCTGGTGAGAACAGTTTTCCCCGCGGAGGCTGATACGCTTCACTATATCATAATGAACACAGAAATGAGAAGTCTCCATCCACACAAACTTATGTTCGTGAAAGATAAGAAATAACTTCGAATAAACAAACAAGAATTCATTGGATATGTTCTTTGTTACTCTTTGAAAACATTTAATAACGTCGAATCTCAAGTAGCAGATGTTTGATAAACATTTCTACAACGAAAGCAATTCCATTAATTGCTACCAGGAGTCACATTCCTTCATCGGAAAACTTACGAACACTCTGTGAATATCGTATTCTATTGACATCACCGACCAATTGAACGTAGATTTTCCAAAATATAGAACATTCATTTGTTGTAATAGTGATTGGATGGATCTGATTATTTTGCGAATCTCTTGAACTCTCATCCTAATCGACGACTAGTGATTGACCCGCCCATAAACGTCACAAAACAGAACATCCAATCAAATGGGCTCTGTTATGTGGGAAATCCTATTTACCTATCAGAGTATCTCTGAATGCCCACATGAGGTATAGATCCATGTGGCCTGGCGATTAGCCACGCCTATCGCTAGTGGTCAATTGGATGAGAGGAGTGAAGATTTCATCACAACGAACCCGAAAAGACATTCTATTTTGTTTTGTTTTGTGTGTGCCATGTTGTCGGCCTGTTGTTTTGCATCATATAACTCGATACTGCGTGGTTTCGAGGCCCGATCGGTGGAACAACTTGGAGGGTAAATTATTCACACATTTTGAGAACCCCGTGAAAAAAATTACATGGCGAAAAAAACAAACATTAAATTTCAAATATAACAACATACAATGTGTGTGGAGAGAGATGCATACATCATGAGACTGTGTGTATTTATATTCATATCATGTTCATTGTAAAACGTGTATGTAGTTGACATCTCTAACTCCACTGAGTGATCGATTCAGATCAATAAAAGTCATCGAATATATGTATTTAATATATACATTAATAAATATATATACATATATATATATATATATATATATAAATATATATATATATATATATATATATATATATATATATATATATATATATATATATGTATATATATATATATATATATATATATATATATATATATATATATATATATATATATATATATATATATATATATCTTCATTCAAGATTCTGTCTTCAGTGAGATGGCAAATCACATGATGAAAATCAATTATAAAAAACGTAGTAATTGATCAATGATAACATTTCAGAGAGAATAACAAAATAAATATAATAGGAAAAAAAACAAATTATTCCTTCATCCCTCTCCCCAGGAAATCGGAATGGTCAGCAGTTTACAATTATCAACCCAATATCTTATGAATGTGGCTCATAACATTATATGATATTGAGTAAATCTATTGATAAATAACAAAAATGATATTGATGATGTGATAATATAAAAAAAATCCAAATGAAAATGAGTTCAGATGATGAAATGATGAAACATGCAATGGTGAAAATATCCTGCTATGGTTCTATCTCTTTAAATCAGTCGAAGAGGTTTCTTCAAATCTTCGAGAATATTTCACAGATATGACTCCAGATAGGCGGAAAACAAAATTAACAAAAACATCGCAAGATGCAGAAAATATTTGTCTAGAATGCTAGTGACTGAAATTTTATATCAACAAAGATGAAAAGATCACTTGTATGTAAGAGTAACACTGGATATGTTTACCTCACAGCGTACAGTTACATACAAATAACATGTAAAATATTGTGAATGTTTATAGAAGTTTCTCATGAGATAGTTCTCTGCATGGTGTGAAGCAGTTTCACTACAATACATACGAATAAAGTGACACTACGATCGTTAATATGTGGCGTTGACCTTGAAAATACTATGCTGTGATTAGGTCCATTGAAGAAAGTTTGACAAACAAAATTCTGTTCCTTTGAAAAAGGAAAATTGTTTAATCAGATCCACTTCATATGAAATGTTTTTTCTTGAAGTAATAAGGGTTGTTTAACTTTGTTCCAATTTCCAGAGTGCTTCTTCAGAAAGCAAAGCACTCCGAACGTAAAGTTCCAGCATGTTTGTTGAGCATAGTTTACACGACCAATCACAAGTATGCATCAACTCATTAGCTCTTGCACAACTATTCACAAGTATTGACGGCCACGATCGTCGGTGTCTTGTATCCATCAGTCACAGCGGTCGGGTGTGTCGAGCATTGTTTCGTCGCAGTGTTTTTCATTGGGCTGTTCCTTCTTTATTCCCTCGGGACAATTACGAGCAGAGAGTGTTCCCTAGTGCTATCCAATGCGCTCGCTCGTTCGAACAGCTAATGTATGCTAATATATTGTGATGCGGATTACGGAGAAAATGAATGGAGAGTGAATTTTAATTCACCTAGAATTATGATATAAGTTCAATGAGTTCGACTAAAACTTGTACAGAGGATTGTTTTGCTTTATATCAAGAGCTTTGCATTTTACAGCTCTTTGGAATAAATATTTCTATACACGTGTTCATGAGAGTTTGAAATTGTTTACCAACATGATAAACATGAATATCTCTGTTAAGGAGGACCCAACCACATCGTGACATTTCCAGCGTCAACGATCGCAGTGACTTACCTCCTGAACGTATTGTAGTGAAACTGCTTCTCACCATTCAGAGAAATGTCTTATAGAATACTGTCGATCCATGTTGAACATTCACAATATGTTACTTGTTATTTGTATGTAACACATTTGACTGTGAGATAAAAATCGATGGCAAAAATATCGAGTATTACTGTTACATAAAATAAATTTTTCCATTTTTGTTACCGTATTATACAATTCGACTAGTGTGAAAAAACTGTACAGAAATGTGTGCAGCTTTTGATGTATTCGGCAATTCCCTGTCTTGAACTCTCACAGTCGTACAATCAGCCTATCTGTGAGATCCGCTCGCAGATAAGTTTCATCTCATAGAGGCTGATGACGCCTTGGTTGATGTATTGTCAATTCTCCATTCGGTTCACCTCCAAGAATCTTATTCAGATTGAATTACAGTTGGAATTGATCAATCAAATTCACTACAGATCAATAAACATATCGATTGTACTCCGGTAGGTTATTTCAGAAGTTCCCAAATATAGTTCATATCGTTATTTCAATAGGATCTTCAATACCGCCACAACTTTCAACTTTAACAGCCATATCCCATAAATTCCACCTCCCACAAATATATTAATCGAAACTGATATATATATATATATATATATAACCCAAATGTGGAATTACTGACAATTCCTTTTCGATTTGTTTCGATAATATCGGAGCTTGTTACTTAATCATGGTCGTCCAGTTGAGGCTATGAATGAAGGTAGGATCGTTCTGACGGGACACCACAGCTGTGATGTCACCACAAATTGATATTATCTTGCAAGATGTGGCCCCCAACCTACCAAAAAAAAAAAGTTTTCATCATTATTATTTCCATTGGGAACTTGACCCAGAGTCATTGTTACCCCATAAAGGCATTTCACCGCCTTTCAAAACATTGGTTGGATAAGATTCAGCTCACTGAACACACTGTGAGAATAATGGTGAGAAGTGGAGGAATGAAAAACAAATCAAAAGTCGAGTTCAAAAGTCGATTGTTATCCACCGTTCAGGATGATGTATGTGGATATCCTCTGCGGCGACGGGCAAGGCTTGCGCTGCCCATGCGCCGCATAGGATCGGTCCTGCCGACCACGGGTAGGGTGTCCGCATGCGCCGTGTGTCCGGCGCTCGGACTCTAAGCCCGACCAGGATTCAGGCTGAGTCCCCGGTGATGGTGGTCAGCTTGCTCAGGCCAGTACCCACGGCTAGCACCATCACCGACACCGAATCCTGCCACGTGTCCGCCCTGTCCGGGATTCAAGCCAGGTGCTTTACAACCAGCACCAGGCGAGACACAAGGTTTACCATCCATCCAGCCATGTGGACGCCCTCTTCGGGACGTCGGCAGCGGGTCGCCAGATGTGTGGAATGGTAATGTTATGTTGCTCGGTAGCAGCCGGGGAGGCCGCGATCAGTTGGCGACAACGCGTCACTTTCTAGCGCCTCTGACACCTCCCCTAAGGATACGGTTTCACGTTCTATTGAGCACAGATCGGAGTCTAGTCCGACAAAAAGCGCGAAAGGGTCACGTCGCCGCAAACCGATTTCAACGCTCGGACTCTGAAGCCGACCAGGAAACGCACGCCATTTCCACACCAATCACCCGATCAGGCTGAAACTTCGCCACGATCATCGTGTTGCTTCTACGTACGAATAAAAAAGAGAACTTTCCACGAGAAAAATTTACCGAGGAAGTTGAAATTTTGAGGTAACCTTGCGCGCGGCACGGTAGCCAGACCGTTCGAGGTATCGCAAAGATCTTATCGGAATACAACTCGATGAATGCCCGTGAGAAAGATAAGAAAATAATCTTGGTCCTTCTTTCTCGGTCACAAATCGACTTTCTGTCAAAGGGGTACCCCTTAGTAAATATCACGAAAACGGAAACACCCGACATTTCCACACCAATCACCCGATCGGGCTGAAACTTCGCCACGATCATCGTGTTGCTTCTACGTACGAATGTTACTCATAAACATGTACTGGAGAAAATTATTGACGAAGTTGAAATTTTGCGGCAATTTTGCGCGCAGCGCGGTGGCTGGACCGTTCAAGGTATCGCAAAAATATCTTCGGATAACAACTCGATAAATGCCTCAGAAAAGTAGAAAAAAACTATTCCAGACATTTTTTTTCGATCGAAAATCGACTTTCTGTCAAGGGGGTACCCTTAGTAGAAATCGCGAAAACGGAAAAACCCGCCATTTCCACACCAATCACCCGATCGGGCTGAAACTTCGCCACGATCATCGTGTTGCTTCTACGTACGAATGTAAATCAAAAACATGTACTGGAGAAAATTATTGACGAAGTTGAAATTTTGCGGCAATTTTGCGCGCAGCGCGGTGGCTGGACCGTTCAAGGTATCGCAAAAATCTCTTCGGATAACAACTCGATAAATGCCTCAGAAAAGTAGAAAAAAACAATTCCAGACATTTTTTTTCGATCGAAAATCGACTTTCTGTCAAGGGGGTACCCTTAGTAGAAATCGCGAAAACGGAAACACCCGCCATTTCCACACCAATCACCCGATCGGGCTGAAACTTCGCCACGATCATCGTGTTGCTTCTACGTACGAATGTAAATCAAAAACATGTACTGGAGATAATTATTGACGAAGTTGAAATTTTGCGGCAATTTTGCGCGCAGCGCGGTGGCTGGACCGTTCAAGGTATCGCAAAAATCTCTTCGGATAACAACTCGATAAATGCCTCAGAAAAGTAGAAAAAAACAATTCCAGACATTCTTTTTCGATCGAAAATCGACTTTCTGTCAAGGGGGTACCCTTAGTAGAAATCGCGAAAACGGAAAAACCCGCCATCTCCACACCAATCACCCGATCGGGCTGAAACTTCGCCACGATCATCGTGTTGCTTCTACGTACGAATGTCAACCAAAAACATGTACTGGAAAAAATTATTGACGAAGTTGAAATTTTGCGGTAATCTTGCGCGTGGTACGGTTGCCGGACCCTTCGAGGTATCGCAAAAATCTCTTCGAATAACAACTTGATGAATGCTCAAGAAAAGTAGAAAAAAACAATTTCAGACATTTTTTTGGGATCGAAAATCGACTTTCTGTCAAGGGGGTACCCTTAGTAGAAATCGCGAAAACGGAAACACCCGCCATTTCCACACCAATTACCCGATCGGGCTGAAACTTCGCCACGATCATCGTGTTGCTTCTACGTACGAATGTGAATCAAAAACATGTACTGGAGAAAATTATTGACGAAGTTGAAATTTCGCGGCAATTTTGCGCGCAGCGCGGTGGCTGGACCGTTCAAGGTATCGCAAAAATCTCTTCGGATAACAACTCGATAAATGCCTCAGAAAAGTAGAAAAAAACAATTCCAGACATTTTTTTTCGATCGAAAATCGACTTTCTGTCAAGGGGGTACCCTTAGTAGAAATCGCGAAAACGGAAACGCCCGCCATTTCCACACCAATCACCCGATCGGGCTGAAACTTCGCCACGATCATCGTGTTGCTTCTACGTAGGAATGTGAATCAGAAACATGTACTGAAAAAAATTATTGACGAAGTTGAAATTTTGCGGTAATCTTGCGCGCGGTACGGTTGCCGGAACGTTCGAGGTATCGCAAAAATATCTTCGAATAACAACTTGATAAATTCTCAAGAAAAGTAGAAAAAAACAATTTCAGACATTTTTTTGGGATCGAAAATCGACTTTCTGACAAGGGGGTAGGTACCCTTGGTAGAAATCGCGAAAACGGAAACGCTCGCCATTTCCACAACAATCACCCGATCGGGCTGAAACTTCGCCACGATCATCGTGTTGCTTCTACTTACGAATGTGAATCAAAAACATTTACTGGAAAAAATTATTGACGAAGTTGAAATTTTGCGGTAATCTTGCGCGTGGTACGGTTGCCGGACCCTTCGAGGTATCGCAAAAATATCTTCGAATAACAACTCGATAAATGCCTCAGAAAAGTAGGAAAAAACAATTGCAGACATTTTTTTTTGATCGAAAATCGACTTTAGTAGAAATCGCGAAAACGGAAACGCTCGCCATTTCCACACCAATCACCCGATCAGAGTCAAACTTTGCCACGACCATCGTGTTGCTTCTACGTACGAATGTCAATCAAAAAAATTTACTTGAAAAAATTATTGTCGGAGTTGAAGTTTTGCGGCAATTTTGCCCGCAGCGCTGTGGCTGGACCTTTCGAGGTATCGCAAGAATCTCTTCGATAACAACTCGATAAATACCCGAGAAAAGTAGAAAAAAACAGTTCGAGACATTTTTTTTCGGTCGAAAATCGACTTTCTGTCAAGGGGGTACCCTTAGTAGAAATCGCGAAAACGGAAACGCTTGCCATTTCCACACCAATCACCCGACCGGGCTGAAACTCCGCCGCGATCATCGTGTTGCTTGTACGTACGAATGTAGACCAAACCATTGTACGGAAAAAAATTTCCGACGAAGTTGATATTTTGCGGCAACCTTGCGCGCGGCACGGTAACCGAACCGTTCGAGATATCGCAAACATATTCTTGGATTACAACCTCATAAATTGCCGTTAAAAATATGAAAAAATAATCCTGGAGCTTTTTTTTCGGTAGAAAATCGACTTTCTGCCAAGGGGGTATAGCCAAGTAGTAGAAATCGCGAGAACGGAAACGCCCGACAATTCCACATCAATAACTTGATCAAGCTGTCACTTCCCTTAATTCCAGTAGTATTCTACTGGAGAATATATACTACTGGAAAAAAGGCATTCGTTGTTTGCTGTTATTCCAAGGGGAATAACAGCAGAAAATATATCGACTTTTTTAAACTGGAATAAGGGTGAAAGTTAGTTTGCTGTAGTTTTATTGGAATAACGTCAAATCTTTTCTTGCTGTTATTCCAATTGGAATAGCAGTAGATACAATCTTGGGTCTTGATACAAATTGTCGATCAAAGAAACTGGAATAACGTCAAAAGTTCAGTTGCTGTTGTTCTACTGGAATAATGGCAAACTTATTCTGCGATTATTCCGATTGGAATAGCAAATTCTTATTCGACGATCTTCCGAACATCAAGAGTAGAAATTAAGTGAGTTTGTTTTCTTCTACTTTCCATGACGGTAGAAGAAGAATGTGAAATATTTTGGAAAATTCTATTTGTTTTTATATGGAATAACGGCAAATGGGTTTATATGTGAAACTTCTGACTGGAACAACAGCAAACACTCTCATTTGCTGTTATTTCTTGAAATCACAGCAAATATACATTTCCGTTCACTTCTGAAAAGATCAAGTTACACGATTCATTTGCCGTTATTCCATTATCCGCTCTTCCGCACCACCGATTTATATACGCTTACTTGTCAGTCAATGAATATATGCTAGTATATAAATGTGTGATAAACTCTTAATTCCATCGGATACATAGGGATAATTCACATTCTATACAAGTGTTCTTACTTTATTTCATTCCCACGATACTTTGCATGAACTGTCAGCCGAAGACTCAATCAATTGATCTCCAATGGGATGGAACATCATATCCTTCTCTCGTGCGATACTCGGGAGTTACTGAATGGATTGCTTGGATGGATGATCCAGCATTGATGTAATCATAACACAGAGGAACAATACAAACATATTGAGCTGCTATCAACATCATCTTCGGATTTTATATATATATATATATATATATATATATATATATATATATATATATATATATATATATATATATATATATATATATATATATATATATATATGTGGACCCAACAGCTGGGACAGCTGAGAGATGTTGATCAGGCAGTACAATTTCCCGTCAATTTGGGGTGTGATCCACAAGTCTAGAAATGTGTGACTGTACGGAAGATAATAAATGAAACTAAAAAAAATACTAAAACCAAAACTAATAAAACTAACAAAACCAACAAAACTAACAAATGAAACTGCTCAAGAAGATCTTCCTCTCTGGCGTAATGAGCAACGCTTCAGACCGGCAATATGGAGATCCGTTTGTATGTCCCGGGGGAGGTCGCAATTTTTGAACAGTTCAAAAAAAATCATACATATATATATGAATATATATATATATATATATATATATATATATATATATATATATATATATATATATATATATATATATATATATATATATATATGTGTGTGTGTGTGGTTCTAGATAAAGAAACCACTTGATAATTCATTTCCCAACTTTGTTTCCACTTCAATGCATCTCCTGATTCATCTCACCGATTTCTTCGAATGGATTTTAATTAGTAATTAAAACTTCCTTCTCAACCTCTTAGATTGCCAATGGTAATTAATTGGTGAGTTAGTCTATGCAGAAGTTACCGTTCGAGCCGTGTCAGAGCTGATCGAGACGAACGATCGTCCGAGTCGAGTGTCGGGGGGGACAGACGATCGGAGCCGCCAATCACGGAGGGACTTATTCACATTCCGATCGAATAACTTTCCATCTCATTCATCATTCACCTTGATCTTGATAGAGTTCAGTGGACAAGAGCACACTGATGTATCAGGGAGGTATGATATCGAAGAGGTCAACTGGAAGCTCTTAGCCCATTATCAGGAGCTTGAGCAGTTCACACTCTTCACTGACTCTCTTAAAACATACGCGATTCCATCCTGAGAGACTCCTCTTCATGATAATATCCGCAATAATAAGACTTGGCTCAACATTATACATCTTTGATGATACATTTCTTTCACTCTCATTTTCAATTTTGAAATTCGTAAAATTCTTTCAATTTGTTGATTAATTATTATTATATATTTGATTTATTGATTGTGTATTCGGTATCGAGTGGTCCGCGGAATCTCTGTGGTTATTAAAGTGTGCTGTTCAGCTGCTAAATACACGAACTTTTCTCTTCTCTAAAACATCCTGACATATTTGTTTAAATTATAAAGCTGTTTTTATTCGCTCATACAAATCCATCTTCTCAGAAAACAACGTGAATGTTTTCATTGCTCCATTATTCTGCTTCTAGTGCAATGTTTTCACAATCTCTCTCACTCTCTCTCTCTCTCTTTTTCACTGTCGTGCACACGTCGATAAAGTAGTTTGATCCTTCACTACTTCATCGACCGTGATCCATGCACGAGAGGAGAGAGTGAAAGAGACGGAGCCAATACACGGTCAACCCCCCTCCCTCTCTACTCGTCTCAGGATAGCGTGTTAAGGTCGTGTTAGTGGAGACGAGATGTGATTGGCTGAAATATCCGAGAATAGAACAACATCAATTACCGACAACTAGGCAACGCTGGAAATGCGTTGTAAGATGAACGGGATATTTATAGAAAGTCTGAGCGAAAACTCTACACACCTTGACATATATGAAGTATATACTTCATTCTGTAAATAGCGAATCTAGAAAGCTGTGTGTCTCAGTTACATTTTTATCCGCTATTATTTCTATCAATTTCATAATGAACAAAAACATTCATCAAATCATTTTTTCTTCGTAGAGACTGGTTTGAATCGCAGACACATTCTTCAATGAGGTGTATTTTTGATGTGTTCAAATTCAGTGAGAATTTGAATCTTTCCGAAAATATTTTATTCTTTGAAATTTTCCCGCTCAGCCTGATATCATGGAGTTTTCGGAAAATTTAAGATGATTTATCCGAAGAAATGTTCAATTGATTCGACTCCAAAACTACACAGTTATTAGTTGGATGAGCTCAAAGTCTCAGGTCGATCAGTCGAACCATGCAACCTGTGCAGTGCTTAAGAAGACATGAAGAATACACACAGACAGAGCTCCATAAGAGAGGAATGGAAGTCTTTGCTGTCGCTCATCCAATGATATTTCTACTCGGATCAATGAAATAACAACAGCCACGTGTTCCAACGCACGCATGATGCTTCCATCACTATCCTGGTCATTGAGTTATGGCAAGTTATACATTACTAACATTAGTAAATAACCAATATGGCCGCTGAGATTGGAACGAGCACATGTCGCTATCGTCTGCAGAAGTAAAGTGTCAAGGTGAGGTAATATAGAATGCCTTGCTTGGATTCTATGTGAGAATGTCCAATATGGCCGGTGAGATTGTAACGAGCACATGTCGCTATCAGCTGCAGGAGTAAAGTGTCAAGGTGAGGTAATACATGTCTATGAACATACCAGTTCAAGATTCCTGCGCAGGAATCGCTGGACCCGATATAACGTGTCTGTCTACACGTAGACTCGTGGAACATTGCAAGCCATTGTGCTAATATTTGTGGTTATGTTTGTTCGACATCCACACATTGCAGGCTTGTATTCACAAGAGATGAAGCTGCCGATCGACCATCCGCCCCATTTCTTAACACTGGCGCGCGGGTGATTCGAGCCTTCATACATTCTCAATACAATATACTGGACATGTATATCCAGAAAAAGATGAATGTTTCGATCGGACGTCTCCCCTATCTCACACCATTAGCGCACGGGTGGTTCGAACCTTCATCTCTCGTGTGTTACTTGGATTAGAGGGAGGTGAAGGTTCCGATCGGACGTCTCCCTTATCTCACACCATTAGCGCACGGGTGGTTCGAATCCTCATCTCTCGTGAGTTACTCGGATTAGAAGGAGGTGAAAGTTCCGATCGGACGTCTCCCCCATCTCACATCACTAGCGCGCGGGTGGTTCGAGCCTCCATCTCATGTGAATACAAGTATATCAACATCATGTATCATAGTTTTACTTTCACTGTTTGCAATATCTGCATTATTCAGCTTGTTTGCGGAGGTTTGGAATAACCACACGATGTTTCAGAGGACTTGAGCAACCCATGTGGCCGTGAAAGAGAATGCTAATGAAGCCGACTCAGTCAGTTGGTTGATACATCAGAGTTAACCGTCACTTTCTCCTCTTCGGTATATATATATATATGTATATATATATATATATATATATATATATATATATATATATATATATATATATATATATATACATATATTTAATCTCAAGGAGAGATGGATTCATCTCTGTTTTCATAACTTTTCATCTCCCGCTGATATTCACGCTTCAAAATGAATCACAATATCACACAGAATATACAAATTGAACATTCAGCATATAGATATATATATATATATATATATATATATATATATATATATATATATATATATATATATATATATATATATATATATATATATACATATGTAGATATATATATACATTTATATATATGGATATATATATATATATGTATATATATATATATATATATATATATATATATATATATATATATATATATATATATATATATGTATATATATATATATATATATATATATATATATATATATATATATATATATATATGTATATATATATATATATATATATATATATATATATATATATATATATATATATATATATATATATATATGTATATATATATATATATATATATATATATATATATATATATATATATATATATATATATATATGTATGCACATATATATATATATATATATATATTTATATATATATATACATATATATATATATATATATATATATATATATATATATATATATATATATTCATATATGTATGTATATATATATATATATATATATATATATATATATATATATATATATATTCATCTATCGTACTCGGCCACAACCCTGATCTTGACCCCAACCTCATATCATCCTTTCCTCTACGACCGTCACTATATGGTTATTCCCAACTACAGCCTCAGGCCCACATGGTTAGTCATGGACTCAACCTCAACCCGATAACATCCGTATCTCCTATTGGCTCATTCTCAAAATATCCCTTAATTATATTATAGACTCCAATAATCGTATCCGATGACAATCATCTCGACAGTTTTTTAAAAGTCGAATTTCTTCGAACCTTTTTCTAGGTTCATTTCAATATGATATTTCCAATTATTTGAAACTATGAAATATTTGGACTTCATAATCTCTTACATATCATCCACCAGGTTTATATCTGATGGTTCCAAGTCTTTCGATCATTCTCTGTCTGTAGATCCTAACAAACATTTAAATTCCATCATATAGTACTATTATAACGTGGATTTTGTATGTATGTATGTATGTACATTTCATTGTTTCAAGTATTACTCTTTCACTTGTTTACAATATATTTATTCCATAGTATCCAATTGCTGCTCACTCTTTTCCATTTCATTTCTTCTCAGCTCCTTCCATTAGTTTCTTAAAATCATTCACAGATTTAGGCCACTCCTGATTCAGTTTATCTCTCAGTTTGTTCCATTCTGGGATGGTGGCCCCAAAGAAAGAGAATTTACCTACGTCCGTACTGTAATTTTGTAATGCCAATTTGAGTTTATGTCCAACTCTTCCTAAAAATGAAGTCGACTTGACCAAGTTCCTTATTTCCCCCCACGCTTCATATTTTGACAGTATTTTGTACATAGTCACAATTTTAGATGATTTTCTTCTTGATTGGAGAAGTTCCCATCCTAATTCACTTATCATTTCGGTAGGGCTGTGTCACCTGCCGTACTCTGATAAAACTTTCCTTGCCGCTATCCTTCGAACTTTTTCCAAGCTATCTTTCAAACATTTCAAAAATATGACAATGCATATTCTATATTCTATCTCTCTACCAACCCTGACCCTAACCCTAACCGTACCTTATATTGGCTCATACCCATGCAATGCACGATGATAACATTGAAGACAGTACCCTCATTCATCGAGCACGAACCATTCCCTCCGACATCTCTTAGAACAGACAATATATCACTGTTATTGAATCCTTCCGAAACTTTTCCAATCTTCCCGAGATTTGACAGGCAGAGCGAAACTAAATCCTGCTCGAGTTTGTTTACAAGTCAGCTTTTCTTCGAATAAAACAGAACATTTCAATTTCAAATACACATGCAATCTATTTTCAATATATTCTTCCACCGCCTTCGGTATTCGGCATTTGTTATTCGACGACGTAATCTTTCAATCAAACGAAGTCGGCGTACCAACTGATAGCAATATGTGATGTGAATTGTTGGGTTGGACGGTTGGCAGCTCTGATTGGAGTGAGAATAGATGTCTGTTTTCTGTCTGTCTGATACTTGTTGAATCCCATCTCATGTCACGAGGTTGATTGGATCAGCTGCGAGGAAAAAGACCTCCGATTCGAGTCCGATGTGTTCTTAACACAGATATATCAGTTGCCGAGATAAGTTACTCGTGCAGTTGATAGCGAGATATGCTCGTTACAATCTCGGCGGACATATCGAATCTTTGAAAATATCTTCTGAGCAAAACCTTCCATATAATCAAATAATTATTGCAAAAATATAGAAGAAATTGCTCGGAGAATGTCCGATATGGATGAATCTTTCCGATATTATCAATCGAAACTGCATTTTATACAGCATATTCTTATCTATCCCATATACAATGTGTCCACCATGTTCAAATGATATATTTTCTTTATCACACATAATATGAGTTATTTACAGATATCGTAGACCCACAAAGTCATAACAGGCTTGTCTGTGGGTCTACTATAATTATGTTATCATACATAAATATGCATAACAAGAAATGTTCGGATAGCAGCTATAGTTAACTCAATATGATGAAAACAAATGAAATACTTTCTCACTTCTCTTTTATATAATAATGATGATAATGATAATGATAATACTGTGGTTCGATCGTTTCAAGGAAAGTGATATATCATATGGAAATACGAGTCATTGAGTTCTACGCTCACTGATGATGATCAACAAGTTGAGCGCATAACGAAGGCAGAGAATAGACTTGATAGCTTCAGAATGCATGTGCGTGTATAGCTTGCGAGTAGTCCCACATTCCATATTTGTCTTGCTATCTTGTTCGTCTCACAACGTATATAGCTTACAGCGTTGTCATGGTTAGTAAGGTTCAGCCTTGAAATCTGAACAGATTGGATTTCACACACGTGAGAATTGGGCACCAACTTTCGACACTTGTTCAGCAATCCATTGGAATAATGTCAATCAATTGAATAGCAAATTTTCGGATTTTATGTTGTTGCCCCTGAACGCAACCCGCAGAGCAGTAGTCGCGACAGTATTCAACTAATCGCGACAGCACTGACAGGAACAACATCAACACGTAAGTTATGAGTTATGGTCACATATTTTAAAGGTGATATGTAATCGATTTTCATCAATAATTACAATTTTGCATTGCATTCCGTTGTAAGTGCGATGTATCATTTGTTTTTGAAAATTTGAATTAAAAAAAGGTTTTAATTTTTAATTTGCGAAAATTGTTCAGTTCCAAGGTAAATAACTCTCCATCAATATTCAGAACATTCGTAATCACGAAATTTCGTGACGCTTTGGAACAATCACGAAGTTTTCACACAGGCTGTCGCGATCAGGCAAGTGCTGTCGCGATCAGGCAAGTGCTGTCGCGACTACTGCTCTGCGGGCTGCGTTCAGGGGCAACAACGAAGAATCAGGCCATTAGTATTTAATTGAATGTAGAAATGTTCTATGGCCCTATACTATACATAATACTCTCCAGCTTGTGGATTAAGATGAATAAATTCACATCATTTCAATGGATTGATGAAATGAACGTTTTATTTGTATTAGTGGACTTCACGACGCACTGTAATGAGATCTATTGGCGTCGGAGAGATGGATTATTGTGAAGGTGAGGTGGAGATTTTTTGTTCAGTGGGGAGGAAACTTGGAATAAAGCGGCTAATATATGTGCTGTGAGTACGTTGTACGTTGTATATATGTGTACTGGCATGGGGAAATTTCTTTGATAATTACTCAAGTCCCAACATTCAGTCAAACATAAGATGATAGACTGATCCAATCGCTTTTACTCGTCTCTTTTGAATACCGTGGTGAAATATATTTTACACGGTGTCTATATTCACCTTCATGAAATAACTCAGTGAAATTGATTGAAATTGAATTAGATTGCTTCTCGTTGTCTATAGCTACTAAGTTACGGGCGAAAACATCTGTTGAAGACAACCTTTTAGAAATTGACCAGAAGAAAATGTAAAGTGAATCAAAATTGAATCGAACTAGTTCTTTGTGTCTATATAACTTCTGAGTCACGGGCGATAATGTCTGTTGGGGATGAATAAAAAAAACAATATATTTCTCTCGGAATCCCGTTTTGATGATCCCGACAAAAACAACGAGTCGAATGAATCTGGATGATATAGGGGAACATGACCGGGAATTATCGCCTCCCTCAGGACCTCTGTTCCCGACACTCCTGTCACCGCCAACAGGACCTCTCTGGAATCTATGGGTGGATATAGTGATTTAACGACGTGTCAACGTCGTGTGTTTATTGCGCCGGTAACGTTGAATCAGAATGAAATTCATACTACTGTGATGAACCGGATGATGAATATATATATATATATATATATATATATATATATATATATATATATATATATATATATATATATATCTATATAATGCATATTTTTGATTCACTCAAGACTATTTTGACTCCAAAGATCAACTTCTATATAACTATGAATTATTATTTATTTATTATCTATTATTATTTTTAAATTTTTTTTATTCCTGTCTTTGAACAATGAATACATACAATTGTCAATTTTTCCTCCTCGAATTAAAATTCACAACAAAAAATTCAACCAATCCGATTCCTCTCTAAATCATTATCATCATTTATATGTGTATATGATCAATGACGTCCATGTTTCACCCGACTTCTCTGATATTACTGGATAATCAACCAAGAGAAGAGAAACTTCCATCACTATCAACAGTGAGAGTGAGTGTGGGACCCGACGCTGCTGCCACGGCCGCCTGATGACGTCAGCATGGCTAGAGGCTAGCGCCACGGCCGCCTGATGACGTCAGCATGGCTAGAGGCTAGCGCCACGGCCGACTGATGACGTCAGCATGGCTAGAGGCTAGCGCCACGGCCACAGGAACGGGCTGTCACCATAGAAACCAGCAAACAACGGTCGACTGATGACGTCAGCATGGCTAGAGGCTAGCGCCACGGCCGACTGATGACGTCAGCATGGCTAGAGGCTAGCGCCACGGCCACAGGAACGGGCTGTCACCATAGAAACCAGCAAACAACGGTCGACTGATGACGTCAGCATGGCTAGAGGCTAGCGCCACGGCCGACTGATGACGTCAGCATGGCTAGAGGCTAGCGCCACGGCCACAGGAACGGGCTGTCACCATAGAAACCAGCAAACAACGGTCGACTGATGACGTCAGCATGGCTCGAGGCTAGCGCCACGGCCGCCTGATGACGTCAGCATGGCTAGAGGCTAGCGCCACGGCCACAGGAACGGGCTGTCACCATAGAAACCAGCAAACAACGGTCGACTGATGACGTCAGCATGGCTAGAGGCTAGCGCCACGGCCACAGGAACGGGCTGTCACCATAGAAACCAGCAAACAACGGTCGACTGATGACGTCAGCATGGCTAGAGGCTAGCGCCACGGCCGCCTGATGACGTCAGCATGGCTAGAGGCTAGCGCCACGGCCACAGGAACGGGCTGTCACCATAGAAACCAGCAAACAACGGTCGACTGATGACGTCAGCATGGCTAGAGGCTAGCGCCACGGCCGACTGATGACGTCAGCATGGCTAGAGGCTAGCGCCACGGCCACAGGAACGGGCTGTCACCATAGAAACCAGCAAACAACGGTCGACTGATGACGTCAGCATGGCTCGAGGCTAGCGCCACGGCCGCCTGATGACGTCAGCATGGCTAGAGGCTAGCGCCACGGCCACAGGAACGGGCTGTCACCATAGAAACCAGCAAACAACGGTCGACTGATGACGTCAGCATGGCTCGAGGCTAGCGCCACGACCGCCTGATGACGTCAGCATGGCTAGAGGCTAGCGCCACGGCCACAGGAACGGGCTGTCACCATAGAAACCAGCAAACAACGGTCGACTGATGACGTCAGCATGGCTAGAGGCTAGCGCCACGGCCGCCTGATGACGTCAGCATGGCTAGAGGCTAGCGCCACGGCCATAGGAACGGGCTGTCACCATAGAAACCAGCAAACAACGGTCGACTGATGACGTCAGCATGGCTA
This sequence comes from Brachyptera risi, assembly GCA_964007535.1. Taxonomy (NCBI): domain Eukaryota; kingdom Metazoa; phylum Arthropoda; class Insecta; order Plecoptera; family Taeniopterygidae; genus Brachyptera; species Brachyptera risi. The sequence goes on along the minus strand of OZ023334.1, from coordinate 936,048 downwards.
GAGGCTAGCGCCACGGCCGCCTGATGACGTCAGCATGGCTAGAGGCTAGCGCCACGGCCACAGGAACGGGCTGTCACCATAGAAACCAGCACACAACGGTCGACTGATGACGTCAGCATGGCTAGAGGCTAGCGCCACGGCCGCCTGATGACGTCAGCATGGCTAGAGGCTAGCGCCACGGCCACAGGAACGGGCTGTCACCATAGAAACCAGCACACAACGGTCGACTGATGACGTCAGCATGGCTAGAGGCTAGCGCCACGGCCGCCTGATGACGTCAGCATGGCTAGAGGCTAGCGCCACGGCCACAGGAACGGGCTGTCACCATGGAAACCAGCACACAACGGCCGCCTGATGACGGCAGCATGGCTAGAGGCTAGCGCCACGGCCACAGGAACGGGCTGTCACCATAGAAACCAGCACACAACGGTCGACTGATGACGTCAGCATGGCTAGAGGCTAGCGCCACGGCCGCCTGATGACGTCAGCATGGCTAGAGGCTAGCGCCACGGCCACAGGAACGGGCTGTCACCATGGAAACCAGCACACAACGGCCGCCTGATGACGTCAGCATGGCTAGAGGCTAGCGCCACGGCCACAGGAACGGGCTGTCACCATAGAAACCAGCACACAACGGTCGACTGATGACGTCAGCATGGCTAGAGGCTAGCGCCACGGCCGCCTGATGACGTCAGCATGGCTAGAAGCTAGCGCCACGGCCACAGGAATGGGCTGTCACCATGGAAACCAGCAAACAACGGCCGACTGATGACGTCAGCATGGCTAGAGGCTAGCGCCACGGCCACAGGAACGGGCTGTCACCATGGAAACCAGCACACAACGGCCGCCTGATGACGTCAGCATGGCTAGAGGCTAGCGCCACGGCCACAGGAACGGGCTGTCACCATAGAAACCAGCACACAACGGTCGACTGATGACGTCAGCATGGCTAGAGGCTAGCGCCACGGCCACAGGAACGGGCTGTCACCATGGAAACCAGCAAACAACGGCCGACTGATGACGTCAGCATGGCTAGAGGCTAGCGCCACGGCCACAGGAACGGGCTGTCACCATGGAAACCAGCAAACAACGGCCGACTGATGACGTCAGCATGGCTAGAGGCTAGCGCCACGGCCACAGGAACGGGCTGTCACCATGGAAACCAGCACACAACGGTCGACTGATGACGTCAGCATGGCTAGAGGCTAGCGCCACGGCCACAGGAACGGGCTGTCACCATAGAAACCAGCACACAACGGTCGACTGATGACGTCAGCATGGCTAGAGGCTAGCGCCACGGCCACAGGAACGGGCTGTCACCATAGAAACCAGCACACACAACGGTCGACTTGTGCTGTGCGTTACTCTCGCTAGAGATGGCTGGCGGGTCGACACGGCCGACCGGTCATGCTGTGCGATAGGGGAGACGGGCGATCGGGTCTGCCAGAGTGCGCTCGGGGATATTGTCGCTGGTTTGTTGGTATCGGTTCAGAGGGGTGGGGAAAGGGGAGATAATGCTTCATGGGAGTTGATATATTGCATTGGAACCACAAAATGTGTAATGGAATTCATAAACTTTTTTTTCAAAGTGGTCGTCTATACGATTCCCCAACGCTGAAATTTAATAAATAATGTTTTTTTGACAAAGTTCTCTCTCTATCGCTCTCTCTGTCTCTTTCTCTCTCTCTCTCTCTCGCTCTCTCTCTCTCTCTCTCTCTCTCTCTCTCGCTCTCTATCTCTCTCATTCCATATCTCTCTCTCTCTCTCTCTCCCTCTCTCTCTCTCTATTGCTCACTCTCTCTCTCTCTCTCTCGCTCACTCTCTCTCTCTCTCTCTCTCTCTCGCTCTCTATCTCTCTCATTCCATATCTCTCTCTCTCTCTCTCTCCCTCTCTCTCTCTCTATTTTCCTCTTTCTCTCTCTCTCTCTCGCTCTCTCTCTCTCTCTCTCTCTCTCTCTCTCGCTCTCTATCTCTCTCATTCCATATCTCTCTCTCTCTCTCTCTCCCTCTCTCTCTCTCTATTGCTCACTCTCTCTCTCTCTCTCTCGCTCACTCTCTCTCTCTCTCTCTCTCTCTCGCTCTCTATCTCTCTCATTCCATATCTCTCTCTCTCTCTCTCCCTCTCTCTCTCTCTATTTTCCTCTTTCTCTATCTCTCTTTTCCTCTCTCTCTCGCTCTCTCTCTCTCTCTCTCGCTCTCTCTTTCTCTCTTCCTCTCTCGCTCCCTCTCTCTCGCTCTCTCTCTCTCTCTCTCGCTCTCTCTCTCTCTCTCTCGCTCTCTCTTTCTCTCTTTCTCTCTTTCTCTCTCGCTCCCTCTCTCTCGCTCCGACATGTATCGCTGTAGAACGTTGTGTCGATAGCACAGTTGATGATGTTTGTTAACAGAAGTGCGAATGACTGCATGGAAACAGAACGCACAACGACGAGTGAACGTTGTGGAATGAACCGGTCGTTGATGCAGAACGGAACAACATGGACGTCTGATCACCGCTTGGCGTGGAGCTTTCCATCAGCAATCATAGTGCATCAGTCATATGGATACATTGACAACACTTTGGGTACTTCCAGGCATCTGTCTCTATACATATAAATATATATATATATATATATATATATATATATATATATATATATATATATATATATATATATATATATATATATATATATATATATATATGCATATATATATATATATATATATATATATATATATATATATATAAATATATATATATATATATATATATATATATATATATATATATATATATATATATATATGTAGGCCTATATATCATATGGATATATGTATATGTAAATTCATATATATACATGAATATATATATATATATATATATATATATATATATATATATATATATATATATATATATATATATACATATATATATATATATACATATATATATATATATATACATATATATATATATATATATATATATATATATATATATATATATATATATATATATATATATATATATATATATTTATACATATGTATTATTCCAATTACTTTCACCATGATGAAGACTTTTCGATACATAGATGTAATGTAGTTAGCTAGATAATATAGATAATCAGTTGAATAACAAAAAAAAAGTTTCACCGAATATGTCAATACCAAACAATGAGCAGAATTAATAAGTAATATGAATTATCTGAAATCCAGCCTCAACAAACTCTGGCACTGCCACCTGCCGGCCATGTTGAGCAACACACTGTGTGATCTCCTGATGTCGACATGGCGTGTGCAACACCGTGTGTCCACTATTTCCGTGTTCTCAAACAAACGACCGACCTTCTTCTTGAATGAACACTTCCGTCGATAAAACAGTCGAGATTGACTTCTTCAGTGTATTTCCAGTCTTTCAGATGGCAAATATTGATCACCTTCTTTACGACGCACGAAATTTGTTTTCCTCTCGATCTATTTATCGTCTGCAAGTTTGCGTGCCCGACTTTCTATCCCATTTAATCTCGAGTGTTGGCAGTGTTGGCAGAGATTAGAAACTCGAGATGCAGCGCTCCGAGCGGTGGACAAGTCAAGCTTCACGCGGGGATAAATCCCATCTCGATATTTATTAATCATTTCAAGAATTTGCAATCGAGAAAAAATTACTGGAAGTAGTGGAGTAGAATATCAAGTGGTCTTCTAACTTTTAGTTTCACGCCGGCGCAATGTGGGAAACCAGAAGTTTTCTTTGAGGGAAATGAATTCATCAGCAATCCTTGCCCGTCAGTTCCACTCGATGCCGTCCTTGATATGATGATAACATCAAGTCAAGTGATTGGCCCATTGGCCAATTGACTGATTGGCCAATTGGCTGATTGACTGATTGGCCGATTGGCTGATTAGTCGATTGGCCAATTGTCTGATTGGTCAATTGGCTTATTGACTGATTGGCCGATTGTCTGATTGGCGGTATGTGCGAGACATGGGAGAGAAGAGGGCGTCGTGTTGGGGTCTGTAAGGGGTTGTCGAGAGGAAGGAACCAGGAATACTGGGAGTAATAATTAGGAATAATTAGGAATAAAGAATAGGAATCAATCCTATATCGCACATTCTATAAATCATCAGAAATGAAATAAAAATGAATTAATTGATAATAATAATAAGTCAAGACTAAAATCGCAACTTAACATTTCGATATATATTTATTTCAGACAGCCCGCACACAAGAGTTTTCTCTCACGCGGGCCTTTTGTTTCCAAATTGAAATTAAACACAATTGAAATCTCTTTCTTAAAATCGAAATCCAAATTGAATTCAAGTCATCAATTTCCTTTCACTCCAAAACGTGTCTACTTGATGTATATATTCACTGAGTTGAGATATTGGTTCCATGTATTGTTAATTCAGCACCATGATATTGTCATGAAACTATATGTTTAACTGTATGTTTGTAACTGTATGTTTAACTGTATGTTTGTAACTGTATGTTTAACTGTATGTTCTTATAAATATGTCAATCTTTGATCACATGAACAAGAATAAGATGATATTGAAATTGAAAGAAATGAAATGTCAAGGTGAATTAATTCCGAGGCTGGAATATCCATGCCATTTTACTTTCGACTTCCGACCTCGATGTTTTCTCAGCATCATTCGACAGGCTATCGGAATGAAACATAAATATTGACTTTTATCAAAAAAATTTATTCGATCAGAGATCAAGATATTACGACCAGAATCGGGCAAGAATAAATAAAGTTACTACTTCACGGATGAAAATAACACAATTTTTCAACTGTGTAGATAGTACATTCCTCTGAAGTGAAGTGAAAATAGCAACTGGATATTTCTGGCAAGCGCCATCATGTCGTCAAAGATATGTTGACAGTGTTTGTGATGTAACTTGATGTTAAATTGTTTAAAATTGCATCAAACAATGATACTGAGAAAATAGGTCAGAAGCAGAATCTCAATGGATTGTAAAACGTCATTAATTTATCGGATAGTAATATTCATTTTCTATAATGGACGATCAGTGGTTCCTACCTGCGGTATCCGGAACAACCGGAGCAGGTTGGCCACCTGGATGCTGGTGACGGACGACGCGGCGCCCACGACCCCAGAGATCACCTTGCGCACCTGCGTCTTGTTGCAGTGGAACTCTGCGCCGTCGATGTTGCTGATGGAACCTGCCCGGACAAACAAGAACAAACTCAGTGACAATTCTCTTAATACTTCAGCTCATTATAACACTGGTGAGACGCAGTATAGGCTTCTGTCAAGTGACGTCACTCATTGTTGAAAGAGACAGACAACAATGTGCATCAGTTGGAATTGACCAATCAGAATGTTTGGTAGTCCACCAGTTCGCTGTGTTGCTATGGTAACTATAGGCTTCTGTCAAGTGACGTCACTCATTGTTAAAATTGACAGACAACAATGTCCATCAGTTGGAATTGACCAATCAGAATGTTTGGTAGTCCACCAGTTCGCTGTGTTGCTATGGTAACGATTGTTTGTCATTTGTTACGTGACATAAGATGAAAGCTCAGAGAGAAATATACTCTGTCAGCTCACTCTACATCTACAGACCTAGGATTACTACAGACGTTCAACATCCACCCATGTTACGGTTGCTATGTGTGCTACTGGTCAATAAAACCTTCTGCTGTTTTGAGCCCGAAATAGAGTCAAATTCATGCAAACAACGCATTCTTTGTATTCCCATCCGATTGCTGTGTGAAAACTGGAAATATGTTCGAAAGTTGTATTATCATTCGGTCGGAATTTTAGTGCCTCTGAAAAAAATTCTTGTTTTTCGAATATTTTTCCGTGAGGTTATTGCAATGGGGAATTTCTAAAATCACCGATTTTTCGAAAGAAAACCTTCGAAATGATATGAATGTAATAATAACGAAGGCCAACAATAATTCAAGGTCGAGACGTGTATATATTCCAGGTTCGAGTAGATTCCATATATGGATATCTCGCTCACCTCACAACGCATGTACTTCGTTCTCCCAATGATAATAAACGTCACTATCAAAATACCGGTATGTTATTCAGTGGTTTATCTCACTCCCACACTCGCACCAAGCTGTCGGGAGAAGAGAGAGAGAGAGGGAGATAGGGGGGGAGAGGGGGGGACAGGGGGAGGAGGGGAGGAGGGGGAGAGAGGGGAAGTGAAAGGGAGCAGCGATTAATTACGTAATCAATTCCTGTTGCTAAAGGAAACGCACAATTGTCGACTGGTAATGCGAATGAGATCCGGTAGGCGGTGCTGCAGTCGTGTTTCAATTTGCGTTTCAATTAATGAACAACGGATCTGGTTATATGGAAGATTCAGTTTCCTCCGCGTCGGTTTGACGGGAAAATGGCAAAGTTTTCGATGTTCCGAGGGTGAAGGCGTTATTTGAATGTTCCGCCACAATGGCTTGGGTAGTTGAGGCACTGTAATGGTTCGGGAGACTGTGATTACAAGTTCTACGTTATTAAATGAGCGTAGCGAAGTCTCCATCCCACTCTTATGAGGCTTTTCCGTGTGCTTTGCTTGTTTGTTTGTTTGTATGCACTCCACAGGTCGCAGGGTTTGACTGATTGACATGCAACATTTTGTGCACGTAAACTCATCCAACTTGGAACTGTATAGTTTTTGGAATGAATCGGTTGGACCGATTTCGAGAAATATCATCTCAAAGTTTCTAACAACCTCATAAGATTTGGCTAGGCGGAAAATGTTGGAGAATGAAATCTCTCCAAATGGGATGAAATTTGCTCTGAATGTGTATACATAGATTTCTCACATCACCACCATTTTGTATGCAATTCTAATCGGCCGTTTTAACAACAAAAGATTAAAATAACTGGATTTATTTATCAAATATTTCATAAAAATGATAGTCTTGGGTTGCCGAGATCCAATGCTTTCTAGATTCGATATTTGCCCAACAATGAAGTACTTTTATATGCGTCAAGGTGTGTAGAATATCAGAGTCGATAAAGTAGCGAGGGTAGAACGACTTTTATACCATATTCGGATATCTCGCTCATCTTACAAAGCATATTTCGCGTTTGACTAGTATAAAGTTAGATAGATTTATCGGATATAATAATGTTCACTCGTGTCATGTATGCTCATCATATAGATCCAGTCATGCTATTTCCCCACTGAATGTTTGAATGGTTTTCTAACCCTGGCATTATTACCTCAGGATCCATTGCTTGTTGAATGAGTTATCTTATTCTCGATTATCCATTGTGCTGGTAAGATCGCCCTTGTGGTGCTTCGTTCAAACAATCCCACATTTCATCTACAGTCTTAATTGAGAAACGATGATTTTGTATCATTTTTTTAACTTATTTTTTGTGTTTTTATAGAGTTATTTTATTCATGTTATCGCCACAGTCAAGCCCTTATGAGGCTTTGTGGATTAAGCGATGTGAATTTTGTTGATTGTAAAGTTTCTAACTTTTTTTTCCCAATAAAAAAAAAGGTTCAATGTTATTGAGGAACAAAATAAGTTTGGATGATTGTAATTCTAGATCAAAAATCATCATTGGTCGTGAAATAATGTTCAATTAATATTGGTTATAATGATGAAGTCTTCCACGGAGAAGTGATCACATCTCTGTTTTCTCCCCGCTGTGTTTGCTTGCCTCGCGAACCCAACACGGGCTGTGAAATTGCATCTCGGTGAGCCGAGCATCATTACAACCTAATCCCCTAACCCCACTTTACTGGCGATATAAGAAGAAAACAAGATCCACCTTGCTCACCTCATCGCGCACGGGACATGGAGGCTGCGACCACCCGCGCGCTGGTGGGGTGAGATAGCGGGACGGTCGATCGCAGCCTTCACCCTCACGGACACATGCATATCATATTGTATAGAGCAGGAATGAAGGCTAGAACCACCCGCGCGGTATTAGTGTGAGATATGGAAGATGGTCGATCGGAACCTTCATATCTCGTGAATACATGTATATTAAATTGTATTGAGCAGGAATGGAGGTTCGAACCACCCGCGCGATACTGGTGTGGGGTGAGAGAGACGGTCGTTCGATATCGTCTCCAGTGGACTCAAGAATACTTGACAAGTTTCCATCACTCAGTCTCGTCACTGGCTTCTGGGAGCTCGCTTATAAACATAATAATCTCTTTCAGCGAGTTAATAACTTGCTGGGGCTCTGGGTGATGATGGGTGGGGTGAGGGGGGGGAGGAGGGGGAGGAGGGAGAGAGAGGTGGGTGATGAAGTGTGGGAGGGCGAGGGGAGGGGGGAGTAAGAAGGAGGAGGGGTGGAGAGAGAGAGGGAGAGAGAGAGAGAAAATAGAGATATAGAGAGGGAGAGAGAGAGGAAGAGAGAGTAAGGTAATGATGTGTAGGGTGAGGGGGAGAGAAGGGGGAGAGGTATAGAGGTAGAGAAAGAGAGAAAGAGAGAGGGAGAGAGAAAGAGGGAGAGAGAGAGGGAGTAAGGTAATGATGTGTGGGGTAAGGGGAAAGAAGGGGGAGACGTATAGAGGTGGAGGAAGAGAGAGAGAGAGTGAGAGAGAGAAAGAGTGGGAGGTATAGAGGTAGAGGAAGCGAGAGAGAGAGTGAGAGAGAGCGAGAGAGAGAGAAAGAGAGAGAGAGTAAGGTGATATCGTGTGCTGAAGGAGATACACAGTGTTACGTTTCAGTGGCAGAATAATTGGATGAGGATAGCGAAGACTTCCGTTCGTTCTCAAATCGACGTTCTTCATATTATCTATCCAGGGGTTTAACGACGCACTGTACCGATGACTGAGATCTATTGGCGACGGTGAATGATATATGAGATGAAAGGTTATCTTATTAGGTGTATTTGGATGGTGAGAAGGAGTCGGTCGTAGCCTGTTGTTGAGGAACCATCCCAGTATCAACCTGAACGACAGAGGAAAATCACGAACAACCCCTGTCAGGATGGTCGACCACGGCGCGAAGCGAACCCCGGTCTCCTGAATGACGGTTCAGTGTTTTAACCACTCGACCACTCGTATCATTGTCTGTCTGTGAAGCGGATATTCCACAGATTCCAAGGCTGGTAACATTCCACATATAGCTGTTGTTATTCATCAAATATTATCATAGAAATGTGACAGAATTGGGTGGCCGAGATTCACTGCTTTCTAGATTCAAGAGTTGACCAACAATGAAGTATTTTTTATATGCGTCAAGGTGTGTAGAATACCAGAGTCAATAAAGTGGCAAGAGTAGAACTACTTTAACGACTTTTATAGCTTATTCAGATATCAAGGTGTGTAGAATACCAGAGTCAATAAAGTTTCAAGGGTAGAACTACTTCAACGACTTTTATACCTTATTCGGATATCTCGCTCATCTTACAACGCTAATGTTGCGTTTGCTCATAATTATAATGATCAAGTGCAGAGTTCTTGTGAAGGAATATCATTCGTAGGTTGTGAGTGATGTTATTCGCAGAATTTGAATATTTCAAGAATACGTAGCAAGTATGATGAATGAAGAAAGTGATATAATGTGATGGCATTGCATGCGATCATTTCCGCTGTGAGCCCGGAGATCGTCAGGCTCAACAACCTCTCAGCTTCTTCAATTCCGGTCCGTCTCAACCCCCCAACCCCGACCTCCACCCCGACCTCCGCCCGTCACACGCGCTGCACGCCGCTGATCTCGTCACGTGTCATTCCGGCGCTTTTCAATCGCAATCAAACGAATGTTGATGCAGGCAGGCACTAATTGGACGATTTCAGGCTCTGATTAACTCTTCGGTTACAGCTAACTGGACCGTTAACTTGTGCACCGTGATTCATATGCCATTCGAACAATAAAACAAACACGTTTTCTACTTTCGACTGTCACAAACGATCGGTTATTCCGCTCTGGTGACAAACCGAGTGCCCACAAAACACAGACAAAATGGCGACTCATGTCGTGTATTTCAGCTGAGGCATGTGGACAATGATTGGGAGGTCCGCTCTGGTAACAAAGCGAGTGCCCACAAAACACAGACAAAATGGCGACTCATGTCGTGTATTTCAGCTGAGGCATGTGAACAATGATTGGAAGGCTAAGAGAATACATTCAAACGATCGGTTATTCCGCTCTGGTAACAAACCGAGTGCCCACAAAACACAGACAAAATGGCGACTCATGTCGTGTATTTCAGCTGAGGCATGTGGACAATGATTGGGAGGTCCGCTCTGGTAACAAAGCGAGTGCCCACAAAACACAGACAAAATGGCGACTCATGTCGTGTATTTCAGCTGAGGCATGTGGACAATGATTGGAAGGCTAAGAGAATACATTCAAACGATCGGTTATTCCGCTCTGGTAACAAACCGAGTGCCCACAAAACACAGACAAAATGGCGACTCATGTCGTGTATTTCAGTTGAGGCATGTGAACAATGATTGGGAGGCTAAGAGAATACATTCAAACGATCGGTTATTCCGCTCTGGTAACAAAGCGAGTGCCCACAAAACACAGACAAAATGGCGACTCATGTCGTGTATTTCAGTTGAGGCATGTGGACAATGATTGGAAGGCTAAGATAATACATTCAAACGATCGGTTATTCCGCTCTGGTAACAAACCGAGTGCCCACAAAACACAGACAAAATGGCGACTCATGTCGTGTATTTCAGTTGAGGCATGTGAACAATGATTGGGAGGCTAAGAGAATACATTCAAACGATCGGTTATTCCGCTCTGGTAACAAAGCGAGTGCCCACAAAACACAGACAAAATGGCGACTCATGTCGTGTATTTCAGTTGAGGCATGTGGACAATGATTGGAAGGCTAAGAGAATACATTCAAACGATCGGTTATTCCGCTCTGGTAACAAAGCGAGTGCCCACAAAACACAGACAAAATGGCGACTCATGTCGTGTATTTCAGTTGAGGCATGTGAACAATGATTGGAAGGCTAAGAGAATACATTCAAACGATCGGTTATTCCGCTCTGGTAACAAAGCGAGTGCCCACAAAACACAGACAAAATGGCGACTCATGTCGTGTATTTCAGTTGAGGCATGTGAACAATGATTGGAAGGCTAAGAGAATACATTCAAACGATCGGTTATTCCGCTCTGGTAACAAAGCGAGTGCCCACAAAACACAGACAAAATGGCGACTCATGTCGTGTATTTCAGCTGAGGCATGTGGACAATGATTGGAAGGCTAAGAGAATACATTCAAACGATCGGTTATTCCGCTCTGGTAACAAAGCGAGTGCCCACAAAACACAGACAAAATGGCGACTCATGTCGTGTATTTCAGCTGAGGCATGTGGACAATGATTGGAAGGCTAAGAGAATACATTCAAACGATCGGTTATTCCGCTCTGGTAACAAAGCGAGTGCCCACAAAACACAGACAAAATGGCGACTCATGTCGTGTATTTCAGTTGAGGCATGTGGACAATGATTGGAAGGCTAAGAGAATACATTCAAACGATCGGTTATTCCGCTCTGGTAACAAAGCGAGTGCCCACAAAACACAGACAAAATGGCGACTCATGTCGTGTATTTCAGTTGAGGCATGTGAACAATGATTGGAAGGCTAAGAGAATACATTCAAACGATCGGTTATTCCGCTCTGGTAACAAAGCGAGTGCCCACAAAACACAGACAAAATGGCGACTCATGTCGTGTATTTCAGCTGAGGCATGTGGACAATGATTGGAAGGCTAAGAGAATACATTCAAACGATCGGTTATTCCGCTCTGGTAACAAACCGAGTGCCCACAAAACACAGACAAAATGGCGACTCATGTCGTGTATTTCAGTTGAGGCATGTGAACAATGATTGGGAGGCTAAGAGAATACATTCAAACGATCGGTTATTCCGCTCTGGTAACAAAGCGAGTGCCCACAAAACACAGACAAAATGGCGACTCATGTCGTGTATTTCAGTTGAGGCATGTGGACAATGATTGGAAGGCTAAGATAATACATTCAAACGATCGGTTATTCCGCTCTGGTAACAAACCGAGTGCCCACAAAACACAGACAAAATGGCGACTCATGTCGTGTATTTCAGTTGAGGCATGTGAACAATGATTGGGAGGCTAAGAGAATACATTCAAACGATCGGTTATTCCGCTCTGGTAACAAAGCGAGTGCCCACAAAACACAGACAAAATGGCGACTCATGTCGTGTATTTCAGTTGAGGCATGTGGACAATGATTGGAAGGCTAAGAGAATACATTCAAACGATCGGTTATTCCGCTCTGGTAACAAAGCGAGTGCCCACAAAACACAGACAAAATGGCGACTCATGTCGTGTATTTCAGTTGAGGCATGTGAACAATGATTGGAAGGCTAAGAGAATACATTCAAACGATCGGTTATTCCGCTCTGGTAACAAAGCGAGTGCCCACAAAACACAGACAAAATGGCGACTCATGTCGTGTATTTCAGCTGAGGCATGTGGACAATGATTGGAAGGCTAAGAGAATACATTCAAACGATCGGTTATTCCGCTCTGGTAACAAAGCGAGTGCCCACAAAACACAGACAAAATGGCGACTCATGTCGTGTATTTCAGCTGAGGCATGTGGACAATGATTGGAAGGCTAAGAGAATACATTCAAACGATCGGTTATTCCGCTCTGGTAACAAAGCGAGTGCCCACAAAACACAGACAAAATGGCGACTCATGTCGTGTATTTCAGTTGAGGCATGTGAACAATTATTGGAAGGCTAAGAGAATACATTCAAATGATGAACTTCAGACGGCTCTGATTGGTCAATCGATCCTTGTTTGGCGAGATCAGTAATGGAGATCAAAGATATGGTCATGGCTCCTCCACAGTCCGAATGGAATAAATCATGGCACCTCCACCGTCTGAGAAGGAATCGTGGCTTATCCACCGTCCAAAATGGAATCATGGCCCCTCCACCGTCCAATATGGAATCATGGCCCCTCCACCGTCCAATATGGGATCGTGGCCCCTCCACCATCCAAAATGGAATCATGGCCCCTCCACCGTCCAATATGGAATCATGGCCCCTCCATCACTTTGTGAACTTGGTATATTTATATTTTATATTGTGTTCTTACGATGAACTGTGATGATAATCAAGATATATTGAGAACAAGTGAATGATTATCGAGATGATGGGGTGATGAGATGATGGGGTGATGAGATGATGGAGTGATGAGATGATGGGCTGATGAGATGATGAGGTGATGGGATGATGCGATGGTGAGATGATGGGGTGATGGGATGATGGGATGGTGAGATGATGGGGTGATGAGATGATGGGGTGATGAGATGATGGGGTGATGACATGATGGGTGATGAGATGAAGGTTGCTCGGGTGATGAGAAGGACAGTGGCCAGGAAGTGTTCGAGGCCTGTATTGTTGGTACCACCTTAGCATTAGCCTGGAATATATATGGAAACAAGATAACAACCCGTAGATATGAACGGTGGCGGGTATCCAACCAGAGCCATGTAAACCACTGACCTCTTGGCTCTGATGGGGTGATTGCTCTAGCAGCTGAGCTATTCGTGCAGGTTCACTTTTCAACTACATCATTGATAGCCGACCTCATGTCCCTGTATGTACACGACGACCCGACCCGACAGCGTCACGCATGTGTAGCGTTCTCCCAGCTGATGACGTAGTTGTGTATGCTCCCTTTGGAGGGCTATTATACTAATTAGTCAGCGAGTGAAGGTAACAAGAGGTGGAGAAGTCATCACTAATTGCGACCGTGCTGCTCCTATTAGACATTAGCCCAACTAGGGCTTTGATACAAGCTGAATTATTCATGTATAATCATGGGGGGTCACGGGTGATGGGATGAGGTCGAAGTGGGGGATTACCAACATCGCCATCTTCCACATCATGAAGATCCACTCTCCAGATACTCTGTACATCCTCTATACGTACGAATTATTATATATATATATATATATATATATATATATATATATATATATATATATATATATATATATATATATATATAATATAAATATATATATATATATATATATATATATATATATATATATATATATATATATATATATATATATATATATATATATATATATATATATATATATATATATATATATATATATATATATATATATATATATATATATATATATATGAATATATATCAGTTTTCATCATTTAGTATTCACCATTAATTATCAATTATTTCATTATGAATTATTCATTATTAATTCACCATTAATTAGTAGAGCGATAGGCCTAATTATAACATTATAGGCCTATCACTAATTTAATTTGTGCTTTTTGTATAATGATCAATTTTACATCTGCTGTCAAGGAAAAGAAGTAATTAATCATTGCCCAAGAGACTTAGTTCAAAGTGGAAGATATCAACATTCGTGTGTTTATACTGAAAGACTTTTATCTACTGCGAAAAATTATGGTCACAGACAGCGCAGTCCTGGTGTTGAAGACCATCAGTTTTAAATAATCAAAATGGGGTGGTAAGATCGCCTTTGTGGTGCCCCGTCCAAACGATCCTATCTTTCATCCATAGCCTTAATTGGGGAACAATGATTTTGTATCAAGTTTCGATGTTATTAAAAAAAAAAAAAAAAAAAAGTTTTCATCACAACAATGCCAACATCACGTTCGCAACTTGGATAAAGTATAACAATTTTTTATCAATCATGGAGAACGATATCGTCATAATGACAGTATTATTAGTTTAGAGAGAAATCATCGATATTCGTGAAAATATTCACAATTAATCATATGGTAAATTAATCATATTCCATGGAAAACTTATCCGAAAAACAATGAGAATATATATTGAGTGGAACCCATCAACAAAAATATAGCAGATGTTCCAATGTGCATTGATGTATCGAAGTCGAAATAGATTATTGTAAATTTGAAATGCAGTTCAAGGTGAGAATTCAGAGCAATTGTTGATATTTCTAATATTTTATGGGAACTTCCAATACTTCCAACCAGTTCCAATTCTCAGTATATCATTCCAGCATCCACACATCAAGAAATGAGAGATGGAATGATACATTCCTGTGGTTTGGTTTCCAACATCGTGATATTGATGTACAATTGTTTTTCCCCGAAGCTAAGAATGATTTGAGTGAATGGTTTTACAGGGAATACATGCGGCATTGAATACAGCATTGAATACATGCTGAGCCGATGTGATACATTCATTAGGATCCGAGTGCCGTCTCGCTTCGCCCCGCGCAAAGCCACGCTTAACAATCACCGAACCTTATACACTGGCTGTAGGCGTATCACTCTCTCCTCACTTGACTTCAATCATCTCTCTTTCTCTTCACCTCTCTATCTCCCTTCCTCTCTCTTTCTCTTCACATCCCCATCTCTTTCTCTCCACCTCTGTCTCTCCCCCTTCCTCTCTCTTCCTCTTCATGTCTCTCCCTTCATCTATCTCTCTCTCTATGTCTCTTCCTCTTCACTTCTCTATATCTCTTCACCTTCCTCTTTCTTTATCTCCACCTCTCTCTCTCTTTCTCTCTATCTCTATATACATTCATCTTTATCTCTCTCCACCTCTCTCTCTCTCTCTCACTCTCTCTCTCTCTCTATGTCTCTCTATCTCAATATCCATTCATCTTTCTTATATTCATGCCCCTCTATCTCTCTCTTCCTCTCCTCCTCTCTGTGTCTCTCTCTATTTCCCACTCTCACTCTTCTTCTCTGTACATCCCTCTATCTCCCCCTTCCTCTATCTTTCTCTTCCACTCTATATCTTTCCCTATATATTCCTCTCTTTACCCCTTTCTCCATCTTTCTCCTTATTTCCCTCTCTCTGTACCTCCCTCTCTCTCTCTCTCTATATATATATATATGTATATATATATATTCCTCTCTCTCTCTCTCGCTCTCTCTTTCTCTTCCTCACTGTCTCTTCCTCTCCATCTCCCTCTCACTTTCTTCTCTCTTTTCTTTCTCTCTTTTCATCTCTCTCTCTCTCTCTCTCTCTCTCTCTCTCTCTCTCTCTCTCTCTCTCTCTCTCTCTCTCTCTCTCTCTCTCTCTCTCTCTCTCTCTCTCTCTCTCTCTCTCTCTCTCTCTCTCTCTCTCTCTCTCTCTCTCTCTCTCTCTCTTCTCTCTCTCTCCTCTCTCTCTCTCTCTCTCTCTCTCTCTCTCTCTCTCTCTCTCTCTCTCTCTCTCTCTCTCTCTCCAACCTTCCCCAATGATCAATTCGTATCGCGTACAATAGTCTCTCACTTCTAAACTTCTCAAGAAACCATAATATTGTTTTTCAATCCTTCCAAGATCAGTCGTACCAACTGGAAAATTGTGAACACTTCAATAATTACATAACTTTGCTGAAACCAAGGATTTACCGCTTTCTGAAGTTGAAGTTTAGATGATCTATAAACTCTGCCTCGAATACGATAAGCTCTCGCAAGTGAGACAGCTATACGAACGTTGATGTGTCGGTTTACTGTCTCTTTCTGCCGTGAACATGTTCCATCCAGACACCCTCTGTTACCTCAAGGTCAACATCACTGTATTATATTATATGCATATAACTGTATCTTTTCATATATCACTGACTCATTTCATAACATGTGTTACTGTTGCTTGAATATATATATATATATATATATATATATATATATATATATATATATATATATATATATATACATTTTCTCACACACATATATGTATATACATATATATATATATATATATATATATATATATATATATATATATATATATATATATATATATATATATATATATATATATATATATATATAAATATATATTTATATATATATAAATATATATATATATATATATATATATATATATATATATATATATATATATATATATATATATATATATATATATATACCATGATTAGAATTTTGATCTCATGATGTTCAAAACTTGTCGTCATGAACTATTGTTGAACCAAGTCGACTGCTAATAGTTGACTGTCAAACAAATAGACTCCTATTACATCAACATCCAACTTCCTTCCTCATCCCGCAATGCGCCATGTTCTAAAGAGCTCAGTTGCCATTGTTTGTTGTTTATCGGTCGCCATGACAACTAGCCTCACCGCCCCACTGCCTTCTCGACGTTTGTCGGTCGCCCCAAGGGGCCGGCCGCAGCTCGTTTGCGGCTCGCTCTCTCGCATCTAGCGGGCGGTGGAAAGACAAGCCACGTCGCTATTGGTCAATGGCCGATGCGGGTGCCGGTAGCTCGGTCACTGATCACAGGAACCGACTGATTACAGTGGAAAGAGAGAGTTGCTCAATGACTACATTTCGACAGAAAGAGGAGGGGGAGGGGATGGGAGGGGAGAGAGAAGACAATATACTAGCGGCTGGTCAGATAATTAGTTCCATGGAAATTAACTTCTGTTTGAGGTCGATTCTAGTTTTAGGTTGAAAAATAAAAGGGAAAGCATTGACAACGTTTTCTATTCATCATCTTCTATAACTTGAATGAGAGAATTTCGACCAATGGCATTCCTTAAAACTTCAAATATCCCATTATAGTATTTTCTCAGAGAGGAGGATAAAATTATTGAACTGAATTTCATCACAGAGTCATAACTGATACTTCAAAATTCACTTTCATTTTTATTCACACCAGAACTTGGATACACATGCTTTATTCCTCACTCAAGGTGAATTATACACTAGGAAAACGCGTGATGCGCGTTGTGAGATGAGCTTAGAAGTATGGCAATCTAGAATGAAAAATAACTTGTCAGCTCAATTTACATCTACAAGCCTTGACTTACTTCCAACGTTCAAAAACCACACCTGCAACTTGTTGATATTTATAGTAACCTGCAACCTGTCGCATAAACACTTTGCAAAACCAATTGATCCAAATATTCAATAAAATGTACACGTTTATTGCGTTTTCTTCATTTATTCTCATTCGATTGTTGTAAAACTCTCTGAAAAGGTGTATAATGGTATTTTTCATATTCTGTGAGAATTTGAGAGCTTTTAAAAAATTATTGTTTTTCAAGTATTTTTCCCCGGGTTATTCTTATGAGGATTTTCCAAACTTTCCGATTATTTTCCGGAAAAACCTTCCGACCGATTCCTCTGAATAACAATCCCAACCTATTCTGGTGTGACACCAACGTTCAGAAAAAGTTTCAAGTTGATTGATTCATTTCTCCGACCTGTATGCCGCGTACATAATTACAAAAAAAAAAACATAAAAACGAAGCCCATTTTTTTTCAGGGTGTGAAATGGAAAGCTTCGCTACGCTCATCTAATCATTGATACCGCTTTCAGAACCACAACAAAATGTGAACACACACAAAATATTCTCATCTATTTTTCGGTTATACTTCAGGACTCCGCCCGACTCTTGGATTATATGGGTGTACGAATAAACAGTTATTCATGAAACCATTCGAAACCACAATGACGAGACTCGAACCAACGCCCATTCGGATCTTCATTTCATGAAATTGCTTTGCGCATTGAGCGAGACCACGGCAACTCGTCTTGCATCCACGAGAGATGAAGGCTCGAACCACCCGAGCGCCAGCGGTGTGGACTAGGAGGGACGGTTGCTTGGAACCTTCATCTCTCGTGAAACCGTTTATCACATCTTCATATAAACCATTGCAAAAAACGTATTTCAATTAAGTGGATAGATTAATCACATTGATAAGTTCTCTCGCTCTTTATTCTAACTGGAATTTCATGTGACAATTACCCACGTGTTTTTGCCTAATTTATAATGACTGATTAACTCTAACGAGCTTTTGTCAACGCCGAGAACACAATTCATCCTGAATTTAAACCCATGTTAATTGAAACAATGAATAACCAAGCAATAAACACTGAAATAACATACATTTCGTTCTCCAAAGTGAAATATATATTTCTTTTGGAAATCCCTCTTTTTCTTTGGTGTTCTCGTGATGAGGTTATTCTTTGTATTGCTCCAATTGTTTAATTTCTTTATAATAAATTGTGATCAATTTTAATTGATTTATCAATTAATTGTATAATTGTTGCGAAAGCTGTTGGCAAAAAAAAATGGGCTTTTTCTTCGATGTTGACAAATTTCACAAGTTTGAGGGTGAAAAATTGACCGGCTCTGAAAAACACCTTGCCGAGAGTCGAGCACTTCTGTGGCAGACAACTTCTGGTGGAGGCGGACTTTGGTGCAGTCTGAAAATTTCTTCCACTTTCACGAAAATCTTTTTTTTTTGTGAAAATTTGAAAACACGATCACTGTCCATTGGATGATTGGATGACCACAAAGTGAACATATTCTGGAACGTCTCGTTACGACAATCAATAAATTTGATACGCAGAAACCATAATTAACGATCTCGACCGGGAAGGGGACGGCAGCGTCGGCGTCGGTCCCCGGCGTCACTCTCGATTGGGGTTTTGTAGCGTGTTTTTTCTTAGTTTCAGACCCGTCCTAATCACATCCATTGTGGGTGAGAGTATTGTTGAAATCCATCTCTTCGATCAAAATATATCAGCAAAAATATGACTTTTTTACGATGTCGAAAAATTTCACATTTCAATATTTTTTCATTTCTCCGTCTCTGAAAAACACCTCACGGGGAGTTAAGCACTTCTGCGGCCGCCAAAAGTTTCGATAGAGACGGACTTCTGTCGATTCTTGAATTTTGACAAAAGTCCGGCTCTGAAAAACACCTTCCCGGCAGTTGAGTATGTCTGTGACCGGCAAGTTACAGTAGAGGCGGACTTTGGTGCAGTCTTGAAAATGAATTCAACTCGCACTGGAATCGATTCTAGTGATAACTTGAAAACACGATCACGATCTATCTGGTGAATACATTTCTTACAAGTGAACATATTCTGAGGGGTCTTGTTAGGAAGGTGAAGACATCTGATACGAGAAAACACATAATCTACGATCTCGACCGGGAAGGTGGCGGCGGCGGCGGCGTCGCGGTCGATCCAGAGCGACGCCGTTTCCACGTTCGGACGCGTATCAATCACATCTATTGTCCGTGAGAGTTTCGTGACCAATATGGCCGCCCAGATTGGAACGAGCAAATGTCGCTATCGGCTGCAGGAGTTACGTATCTGGTTTAAGTAACATATATTTAATTCAATATAAGGTACTTCAGTCTTATGACATTTTCAAGCTTACTCCGTGACTGAACCCAATTATCATTGGAAAATCATAACACATTTGGTTATAACAAAAGAACCGATGTAACGCTAACTACTCCCAGCGCTCCCGGAAGCCGATATCCTGGATGACCTGGATGAGGATCAGCAGCTAATGAAGCGTTTATAAAGTGGGTCAGTCTGATTACCGGGCATAAGATGGAGGAGATTACAGACAGTTCCACTGGGTTGGATATTACAATCTCGTCTCTCATCACATTCATCAAACGAGATAATCGGATTGGTTAATTGAATTGTTATCACAAGAACTATCAGAACTATCAGAACTATCAGAGCTATCAGGTTGTAGTGCATGATATAATGTGAGAGGCGAGCTGAATATGGATGTAGGGATGGAAAGACTACTATCCAAGGATATTCAGAAGAGCACATGAAACAACTAAGTGCAACTTATCATCATCAGGACGAGGAGTGTACACTGTGAAACATCAAATTCAGAGGCCTTCGAACTAGCATTATCATTACTATAATTATTTTATCTTTCCCCAAAAGACATATAAATCAGTTGGTTTCAATGTAACATATATATGGAACGACAATCGGTGAATAAAAACAGTTTCACAGGTGAAAAGTAAAAACGAATACAATCTCACAATTTCACGTATACAATCATCCATACTGTTTCATATATACACATTGCTTCATATTCATCCAGCATCGTCCAGTATGAAGCAATTCAGAACCGGAGTCAAAAGCCTGGATATTTCAATAATGCATTATTCAAAATCAGATATATTTCCCTAGAGTTTGTCTATCATTTATAGTTTCATGGTGGACTCAATTGAATAATTCCAATACATATACATTTGTATTTCATGCTTCATATTATTTTGTTTCAGTTTGATAATCAGTAGTAGCCCCAACTGTAGAGATGAACTCGGGCACATTTTTCTTCCGATGCTGATTTCTTTTTCATGAATGAATTAATACCTGAATTGTCAATGAAATTCAAGCTGACAAATAACTTCTATTATCGATGGCAAGATCAAGATTGCGTGAACGCGTTTGATCGCAGAGCATAGTTATGTGATACTGTGAATGGCAGAGCCAAACTGTCATCCAAATAATCGGCACTGGAATATCCTCCAATTTCTTTTATTTTCATACTCACTCTATTGTTGTGATTTAAATATCGTGAGAAATGAATATATTATATCACATACTAACTAAAACTATTCAGCACTTACTTTTATTATCATAATAGCCACAATGTATTAACCTTTATTCTGGCACATCTACAGTTAGGCCATCTTCGGTCGTTTTGTGGGAACTGTGAAGGCTTTATTTTGTTGTGTATTCATCATGTACACATTTGTATCATGTTGTTCTCTTAATTTTTATAAGGCTCAGTATTACCAAGTCAGTTAATATTTATCTGAGAGTTGGTGAAAACGAATACCACAGGTAACCATGGTGATAACAAGTTTGAACTGTCAGATGAAGGCTAACTAGTCTTGGTAATACCGGGCCTAATACCAATAAAATGAACTCGAACTTGAATTGAATTAAATTGAAGCGTCCTGAACATTTCCAAGATACCGTGGATAATGAACACCCTAGCGGTGATAGAGAGAAGTAAATCTACTTGCAACTGGATGAGTTTAATCAGGATAATCAAATGACGTCTCCTCAGATTCAGGAATGGAAGTCTCCCGAGGGATCCAGTCACCGTCCTTATATACACCTTGTCCTGAAATATCACAGCAGTACGAAAAATCACGTCAATTTGAAATCATACATAATGAGCGTTGAACATTAAACCGCAATGAATAACCGAAAGTTATTTCATAAGTTTGATTCTTATGTTATGTTGGTAGTGTTAGTAGAAGTGTTAATTCTTTTAACCCTCTTTTGAGGAAATCGGTACACAATTTACATATTTTACAATATAACTTATTAATAGCATTACATTTGAGTATGGCAGTGAGCCATCATTTATAATCTATCATCGGATTAGTAATTCTAGTATATCAAACAAATGGTATGTTTGGCTATCAATCATTTTTTTTGTTCTATCATAAATTTGCAAGGACTCAATATTTTTGTTTCGCTCCACTATTTTGGTTCACAACATTCGCATTTTCGTATCACCTATTATATTATTCACATCATTTGTTTAGGCAAAATCTACCCATTCGAGACCATTTTGTTGTTCGATTCATATTTATTTTTCCTCTTCTCCCACACACAAGCCTCGGCTTAGGTGTGTATCATTATTTGTCATGAGATCGAATAACAGTAACTTGGTTTTAACGACGCAATGTAATGATTACTAAGATCTATTGGCGTATAACAGTAACTTATTTCATTCTAATTATCACAACTCATTATTATACCTCATTACTCTCACTCATTGTTCTCATTTCATTTGGAAGTCAATGTAATAATTGAAAAATCTCCCATGTCAAGCTCAGAAATTATTTGTGATTTTGTTAACAAGTGTTTTGTGATAATGATAAATGTTCAATGAAATACAATATATGAAATGATCGACGCATTTTTCCCATCAGCATCGAAACTTGATGACGGAATCATTCTTCCTTGAAATGTCGAGATACGCAATATCCCAGCTTTACGCACTTATAAGATTATCAGCTTATTAACTGTGAGTCCAACAGTTGTTCCTCAGCCCTGGAGACGATCTGGATCAACTGGCACGAGTTGCGTTTCCATCTCTACATTACTCTCAATCCGAGCTACAAGTACATTCGATTCAAGACACACAGATGTGTAACTGAAGGGTCGTTTCACACTCCTCGTAATCAACAATTAACCCCAGTTAACTATCACTTCAATTAACATCGACGTGAACCGACTCGACTCACTAATCGTCACCTAAACTGTACTTACACCGGTTTAGCTCGCACCAAGCGGCGAGATGGATCGACCAATGAAACTGCGCGCTCGGAGCGAAGATCGGATTAATTCTAATCAATTTCTTCCCGCCCTTTTCTCGTGATCATTTCTCTCTCTCTGTTGCAGTGGTGTTGACTGGAGTAGAGGGATCGAACCTCCCGTGCGCTTATGGTGTTAACTAGGGGAGACGGTCGCTCGTAACCTTCATCTCTCGTGAAAACAGATAGATTCACAGTTCCAATCGACCGTCTCCCGTATCTTTGAACAAGAACACTCGGTGGTTTCGATCGGGAACATGATTTCCTGATGCTTATATTGATGGGTGAAACCGGTGGTTTCCTCCATGTGATAAGACTAACGATTGGGAGTTCTGACCCTCAATGTGAGAGAGATCATTATCTCCACACAGATGTAGTCTGTAGTAATTGTACGGCTTACGGCTGTATTAAGGCGTCCCCAGCCTTCACGTTACAGAAAGTTACCGCCAGGGACATCTCACAGATATGAATGATCACGCTACAAGAACCGTGCAAGACAAAATTGACGAATACATCACAAGATGGAGATGATATTTGTCGGAAATGCTGATGTCCCAAATTTTATTATTATTATTATTCATTCATTGTCAAAAGAATACAAGTATTCCACGAGTGAAATGTAGTAGAAAATGAAATATAGGACAAAATACATGATTATATTATAGCAATACAAAAAACAGACAGAACGACAAATTAACGGGACAATTCATAGGAATAGAAAAACAATGGACACATAAAACACAAGAATTATAGAAACTACACAAAAAAGGCTAAACATTTGAAGATCTTCACTACGCTCATCCAATTATTGCACAGTTGACTGACACATTCCTTGAATACTACAGTATTCGACTGTTTACTTCTGACGCTATATAGGTTGATCAGTTTGCACAAATACCATCTTGAAAGTATAGAATACCTGTGATCCTCCCCTCATCAAAATGTTGCTACCTCATATCATCTGAAAGTAATCCCCAAACAACTTAAACAACTGAATTTCCCAAAGTGCTTGAACTACCAACTTGGAAGTAGCTCCATAACTGACAGTTTGAAGTGATTATCACCATGGTTACCCCGTCAATTCTCGCGAGCAAGCTAACCGGACTCGGTATAGTCGAGCCTGGATCAACTTCCAAGGCCCTCTCGAGTCCCACGTCTTAGCCGTGACCGCATGTATACGTCTCCACCGGGCGGTGACAGGTTGCCTGCGTTGCGGGCGGCCGCTGACGGCTGGCAGGGGCAGGAGGGGGTGACACTTGGCGAGGGCAGGGGAGGGGGGGGGGGAGAAGACACTCGACACACTCACTGAGTGCTCGGAACTCTCATCAGATTAGCGGAGAAGTGGTGCCAACTGACGTCTTGCGAGATCGTTCCGCTAGGCGGATAAGAGAGTGGGAAGGACTGTGTGGTTTTATATCGCTGGTTTTATTTGGTTTCTGATAGAATTGGTTCAGACAAAAATATTCTCATAAGTATCGAGGAACATATCAACTCTCATCAACGGTATATATATATATATATATATATATATATATATATATATATATATATATATATATATATATATATATATATATAGATGCTTTCAAACTTTCTTTTCCATGAATATACCCAAAATGTGTCATCAATCAAATATATATCTATATATCTATATATCTATATATATATATCTATATATATATATATATATATATATATATATATATATATATATATATATATATATATTCATATATATATATATATATATATATATATATATATATATATATATATATGAACGTTTTTGTTGAATTATCAGAATGTGACCATTTTGGGACTTAATCCCAGGATTTCTTGGTTTGTACCCAAAGCTCCAACCGACTGGGCTGAATAGTCATCGAGATTCAAGTCGAAATATATCCATATATCTATATATCCATATATATATATATATATATATATATATATATATATATAAATAAATATATATATATATATATATATATATATATATATATATATATGAATATATATATATGAATATATATATATATATATATATATATATATACATATATATATATATTTATATATATATATATATATGAATAAACGTATATATTCATATATGGATACGATGTTAGACTTCGAGATACCCTGAGAATAATTGTTGATATATGATGAAGTACTCACAGTTTCCTGGATTTACTCATGTAAATTTGAGATTTCTTCCAAATCTGTCTGAGTCCGTGCAAGCATTACCACTCAAAAGATTTGTATTCGACGACACATTCATCCCCATCGACTCCTAGCAAAGCAAGTGTTGTTTCAATTATTCCTCTTGATCCGGGTAAATACCTGGATGACAAGAACGGTCCGTCCTGTTCCCTGTTATTATTCGATGGACTCGAAGGACGACCGTCTGGCATCCAGGTCAGAATCAACATTGATGGAGGTACATAAATAAGTAATTTCATCGCAACGTTAATCTAAATCACAAATGGACAAAACGGAAGTTCATTAATTAATCAGTTAGAATAGAGTACATTCAACAGAACACAGCTTTGTCGGATATAATCTACTTCGAACTTGGTCCATTTAATAGCCAAGAACAGGGTTGCATTGCGTGTGCAATTAACTCGACAACGCCATCTGTGTCCCGACCCATTCATTAGTCGTCATTTTATAAATCATCACCGTTTTACACCGCCCAACAGATGTCGCTAAGCTCTTCCACGGCCCTCTCTGTTATTAGCTTATAAACCTCCATGTTGCTAATGTATATAAGTGTGTACTTGGAAATGGCAGTGTCGTCAGCAAACGTAATCTCGCGACACGGTTCTGTTGTTATAAGTCCGTTTTTAGTAATTCAGGTTTGAATTCACCATTATTGTCCTGTAATAATGAAGTTGTTTTATCCGTGGTTTCAATTATGATATAATCAGTTCCAGGATGCAAGTTTGAAAGGGATTCAAAGGGTCATAAGCTGGTATTAGTTTCATATGAATAATGGCTTGTTGTGGTTTCGTTCAATGGGATTGTTTATGTAAACAAACCAAACAGAAGAGTATCATCATAGAATTCAACATTGTATCAATTCATCTGATATAATGAACCTATTGTGGTGAACAATGTGATGTGATGACGAATTGAATGAAGTATCGATTCCAATGAACTGTTGTCCACCACAAAATTTACCGGTCATGGAAGATAATTGTAATATATCACGAGAGAGAAGAAGAAGACAGAGGGAAAGAGGGTATATATGAATATGATGATGATAATATATATATATATATATATATATATATATATATATATATATATATATATATATATATATATATATATATCTATATATATATATATATCTCTCTCTCTCTCTATATATATATATATATATATATATATATATATATATATATATATATATATATATATATATATATGATTTTTTTAAAACTGTTTAAAAATTGCGACCTCCCCCGGAACTTGAACCCGGATCTCCAGATTGCCGGTCTGACGCGCTACCCATTACGCCAGAGAGGAAGATCTTCTTGAACAGTTTTATTTGTTGATATCTTTCGTACAGATCTTGAGAAAGATCAGATCAGAGTCTTGAGAAGATCTTCCTCTCTGGCGTAATGGGTAGCGCGTCAGACCGGCAATCTGGAGATCCGGGTTCAAGTCCCGGGGGAGGTCGCAATTTTTAAACAGTTTTAAAAAATCATTAATTATAATAACCTACTGGTGGTCAACCAGGAAGCTATTGAAATCACATGACCCAACAGCTGGGATAGCTGGGAGATGTCGATCAGGCAGTACAATTTCCTGTCAATTTGGGGTGCGATCCACAAGTCTAGAAATGTGTGACTGTACGAAAGATATCAACAAATAAAACTGTTCAAGAAGATCTTCCTCTCTGGCGTAATGGGTAGCGCGTCAGACCGGCAATCTGGAGATCCGGGTTCAAGTCCCGGGGGAGGTCGCAATTTTTAAACAGTTTTAAAAAATCATTAATTATAATAACCTACTGGTGGTCAACCAGGAAGCTATTGAAATCATATATATATATATATATATATATATATATATATATATATATATATATATATATATATATATATATATATATAGTTTGGACACTGATGAGGACGAGACCATTCTCGTTGAAACGTTGGTCAGTTCAAATAAATAATATCACGATTGATAAAACAGCCCAGTTTCACTCAATTTATGCATATATATATTTATATATATATATATATATATATATATATATATATATATATATATATATATATATATATATATATATATATATAGATGGACATGACATCATCGAGGTATCCTCTCTCTTCACTACTAATCCAGTACACATTATATCACTGATATGAGCCAATGTTCGGGTTGCCTCTCAGGTGATGTTTTCTCTCTCTCTGTAAATGAAATACAGGTGTTCCATGTTTCAGTATGAGATCGTGCTGATGAGGTGAGACGAGTGAGTGTCTTCTACATGGATTGTCGATAGCGAACGAGAGTGTCGAGCCTTGAATTCTATCATCATGATACCAACCTTGTAGTAACATACATGTCCCGAGTCTCCAGGAGGCTGTTTGCAATGCTTGTTGCATATACATCAGGAACAAGTCATTGGTCACATTGTGTGATCATAGCCGATTGGAAACTTCTCAACAACACTTATTCCAAACTGTTCTTCATCTCTGGACGTGCCGCCACCATTTCTTCATCGTTCTTCATTGTTCTTCATTGTTCTTCATTGTTCTTCATCGTTCTTCATTGTTCTTTATGTTTCGACGTGCAAAAACTATTTCTTCATCGTTCTTCATCGTTCTTCTTTGTTCTTCATTGTTCTTCATTGTTCTTCATGTTTTGACGTGCAAAAACTATTTCTTCATCGTTCCACATAGTTTTTCATTGTTCTTCATTGTTCTTCATTGTTCTTCATTGTTCCCATTTGTTCTTCACACACTTTCCATTGCTCTCCATAGTTCTTCATTCATTCTCTATTGTTCTTCATTTTTTGATGTGCAACAACTATTTCTTCCTCGTTCTTCATTGTTCTTCTTTGTTCTCTATTGTTCTTCATCCACTATTCATTGCTCTCCATTTTTCCTCCATCCATTCTCCATTGTTCTCCATTACTCATTCGGATAGCTGGATAATGGTTGATTGTCATTTTTGTCTGTAGATTTCAATTATTTGTTAAAGATGCCATATTATATCTGACTAATTCTGTGTGATGGTAAGAAGACCCTCGTAGAGCTCCATTAAAACGATCCTGAACTCCCATCCCCTGTCCTCAGTGAGAAACAATGGCGTCATGACTGATTTTCAATAATGATACAAAAAATATTGAGTCATTCATATTTAAAAACATATTATTTCACAATGATCATTGCATATCAGGATGTATATCAGGATAGTATCAGAAATATCAGGAAGTTCAACACGGACCTTATCTCATACAAGTCGATAAAGCTCCAGTATGGACGCCATATATTCTGAAGTCGATAAAGCAGTCTCCTGTCAACTCGAAGGTCACTGTTGACACTCTGGACGCACTTTCACTAATGATGCCGAGATGGAATCTCAACTTCCTAGCTGGAAACTGTGTTCTCTCTCTCTCTAACTTCCAGAGAGTTCCAGTTCACATCGAACTGAGTCAGGAGAGCATGCGAGAGAGAGAGAGAGAGAGAGAGAGAGAGAGAGAGAGAAAGAGAGAGTGGAGAGATAGAGAGAGATAGTATAGAGATAGAGAGAGAAAGAGAGAGAGAGAGAGAGAGAGAGAGAGAGAGAAGGGAGAGAGAGTGAGAGGAAGAAAGAGAGAGAAAGATGAAGAGAGTGTAGAGAGAAAGAGAAAGATATAGATAAAGAGAGAGATAGTATAGAGATAGAGAGAGAGAGAGTGAAGAGAGAGAGAAAGAGAGCTAATGAATAAAGTCGCCCTTCTTCCTCCGCGCCGAGAGAGCTCAAGGATGATCCGGAGTAGACTCGAGTGCGCCTGCAAGCAGCACTGAGGGCCTCAGGGAAGGACCGAAGCTGTATCCATGGCGACGCATCACACAACAGCTGTGAGAAAGAACAGATGTTGAGTTATGCTCACAGCCCGCGCAGCTTAAAACTCTTCTCAGGACAAAAGATAAGATCATTACCGATTCTCTTTTGTTCTCAGATAACATCACTCCTTTTGTTGAGGAAAATGAGAAGTTGTCAGAGATTTTCTCATCAAACTTCTAAACATTTCATCAAACTTCATAGTATCTACGTACTGAGATCGTTTTGGTCTCAAATGACAGCCGTAGAAACACTTCTCAGAAGATATTGAAATTTATCATCATCATCATTATTATCATCTATTTTTCGATACACAATACATTGTACATAATTTTCAAATGTAGTGTGACCCTTACCTAATAAATTTAGTGCCAGGCCTGGCTAGCTCCAAGAGGCTAGGACTTCGATTGGTTAATATTCACTAAAAAAGCTACCAACAATAACAAAATATTAAAAAAAAAAAATTCACGGTCTCTTGGACTGAATAATTCATCACATTTCGTAGCTCACCTCGAGAGCAGGACTAGGATTTTGTGCTAACAACAATGGAAATACACAGAGACCAGACACGTTGCCATGACAGGTGGCTCCACTGGGAGATATTGACCGATCAAAGTCTTGGCCTCTTGGAGCTAGCTGGCCCTAGCACGACATTTATTAGGTAAGGGTCCTGCTGGTGGCTAGATGGAGCAATTATGTGTAAACGTAACAATCATATATAACAATCATGCCATTATTACACCATCATATTATTATCAAATTTTATCTGAGAATAAACGAGTTCTGAGTACTAGAATGTGTAATCAACCAGAATAACCCTGGATGTCAACGTTGAAAATAATTCCCCGGAGTGAACCCGCCTTTCATCCACACCAAGATGGTTGGTTGATTCATCACGAGCCTGGAATCAATCCAGAATAACGACAGTCAATAGTTCAAAATGAAGTGTCTAAAATACTCAAAATACATTCATGAACATTGAGTGATTCTCCTGCAAGAATATGAAGATGTATTATGGTAATCTAAGGATGACAGAGAAAGAGTCATAGAGAAAGTGAGTGAAGATGGCTATAGAGAGTGAACGAGAGAGAGAGAGAGAGAGAGAAATAGAGAGAGAGAGAGAGTGAAAGAGAGAGAACGAGAGAGAAAGAGAGAGAGTGAACGAGAGAGAGAGAGAGAGAGAGAGAGAGAGAGAGAGAGAGAGAGAAATAGAGAGATATAACGAGAGTGAACGAGAGAGAGAGAGAGAGAAATAATAGTGTCATAGTAAACCAGATAGAGATAGTAAAAGGGATGTCAAGGATAGATAAAGATAGAGAGTGTGTGGACTGTCAAAATACGAGATGCCCTTAAAGGTCTCTACCCCCTCCCACCCTTCTCTCCTGTTCTCCCAAATCCCCTTATCAAGCTAACAACCACCTAAAGCGCATCCCCTATTATCTCTGTCGACAATCAGCTGCGTGTGAGGGTGGCGGGGGGGTGGGGGAGGGACACACAGCCAACACGGAACAAAGTAGATTTTGATGCTTTTCGGGGGCGGAAAAGAAGTATTTTCACCCGAGAGAGCGGCTCGTGTTTAAGTGGAAGGTGTTCGACTCCAGCTTTCACGACCCACCCCCGCCTGCCAGCCCCCCCTCCCCTGCCCCTGCCGTATCATCGACCGCATCCGACGGAAACGCGCCGCGTTTAGACGCTCCTTGTCGACTCGCGGAATACGGTTATTAGCCAAGGGGGATGGAAAACGATGAGCGAGGATGGAGGCGCCTGCTTACATCTCGACCCACTTATGCATCACATAAAAAGGTCATCACAGCCCAGAAAATATATCATAACAATATTAATGACGATATTCATTCCCACAATTCCAGAGTAAAACTAGAAATTATCTTCTCAATTTCTGGAAATATGGTCAGATCATTTGTCCTCCAGGACCTGGCTCTTCTTCCAGGTCGTGACGTAGACATTACTCGATTCTGTTCATGTTTCTGTGCAGAATCTCTGATGTATACGTCATGACTTTGGGTATACGAATAGTCTTTGAGGGCTTGAACAATAATAATCAATGAAATTAAAAAATTATTACAATTGAAATCAGAATTAATTGATTGAAACTAAAATTGATGGAATCAATGAAATTCAGATGATAATCAATGAAATTCAGATCATTTATCTGAAATTATTACTCTCAAATTAGGAAAATTAAAATAATTAATCATCAAAATCTTGTTCCAGGGTTGTGTGACGTCCTATATAACCGGAACCTGAAACACGATCATTGTTCCCCAATCAAAGCTGCGTATGAAAGTAGGATCGTTCGGCCTCGTTGGAATGGAGGTGGAGAACCTGCTCTCAGAACTCCGGAATACTGGAGTGAGCAAATCTCTCGACCATTCTTCCCCAGGTCACATCGCAACAATGAACAACTAAAGATGGCTGTGGCTCATCAATCAGCCACCTAGACCTATGTAACCTGAGATATCCTGATTGATCCGACATGCGGTTCTGTGACGTCACGGGGTGGAAGAGAGCGACCGCTCGCAGCTGGTTGACTGATCGGCCTATTTACAAGCCACACCCACCACCAGACGTCAAGAGAAACAAGATCAAGATGTGGACCGAGGATGGAAGAGAGGGGTGAAGGGTGGAATCTCATGAGAATTGATTGTTTCCCAGGAATCTTGATTCAGAATGACGACGACAACAACGAAAACAACAACAACAACAACAACAACAACAACAACAACAACAACAACAACAACAACGACGACAACATTAATAATGTGGGCACAGTTGACAAGGTAGTCAGAAAAACTTGTGAGTATACATCCGCAATGAGATGTAGCTCACTTGCCTACCTATACTATACACACAAAAAAGGAATTTCTTCCTGAAGGAATAACAATATCCTGCAAGTATCACAACCACACATACATGATGGTGATATTCTCGTTTCTCATGTTCGTACGAACACCTTCTTCTTTCGTTGAGAAGATTGATTCTCTCTTCATAACTCTCTCTCTCTCTCTCTCTCTCTCTCTCTCTCTCTCTCTCTCTCTCTCTCTCTCTCTCTCTCTCTCTCTCTCTCTCTCTCTCTCTCTCTCTCTCTCTCTCTCTCTCTACGAATAGCATCAATTTGTCACCATGATCCACTCCGACCCAATAACATATATCCACCCTGGTATTATCTCACATCAGAAAATATGATGTCCCCCCTCCCCCCTCCCCCCCCCCCCTTCCCCTCCCTGTTCTCATGACGACGTATTCTCCTCGGTCGCCGCGTGACTTGTTTGAATCACGAGCAAGAGGAGAGGGCCTAGATCCTGATGTGCCACGACAACACGGGCCACAATGACGACGTGGACACCACAATGGATGGGGGATCTAGGCGACCACAGCTGCACCTCGAGACATGATGGAGTGATATGGAATCTGATGCAATCAGATGTGGGAATCACATTCTTATTGTTATGAAATGCCGTGTTCTGGAAATAACGTCCCACACTCAGCTGGGTCCTCACCTTGACGTGCCAATCATAATAACTCGGTTTCTACTAACCATTCACAATCTATACAAGCCTTTTTTTATTGATCAAAAGATAATAAGATAGTGAGATAATAATGATCATGATAATTATAATGATAATAATAATAATGAGAGTGATATTATTGATTCTGAAGATACATATTTTTTTATTGCTTTAATAAATTCACATAAATCACAAATTTGAGATTCACATGTCAATTTACACAAAGCCCCA
The DNA here is from genome assembly GCA_964007535.1 of Brachyptera risi. NCBI lineage: Eukaryota > Metazoa > Arthropoda > Insecta > Plecoptera > Taeniopterygidae > Brachyptera > Brachyptera risi. The sequence continues at coordinate 903,175 of OZ023334.1, read as the reverse complement.
TAAGGGCTCAACTGTGGCGTGATAACTGATGTAATTGAATGAAAACTGTCTATCTTCGTACTCATGAAATAAAAAGTCGTTCAATTTTACATACCTTAAAATATTGATGTGCGTTTTTATGTTGTTTTTTTTCATGTCTTTTTGTCGGTTCTCCACAGGTCAAACGGCCACAGCTATCAACTTCAAACTTTTTCTCAGCATGGTTACTTATTTGACTTGGATTTGTATGGTTTTGTGATATTATCGGGTGATAAATATCATTTTTATGAATTTTATAAATTTCAAAAATACCCATAAGAATAACACGGCGTGAAAAAAATTATTTTCCTCCAAAAATTAAATTCTGTGTGAAGTTGAATCACAATCTGATACACATTTCTGGGATTCAGAGCTTGATCGAGTCAGCCATTTTGAAGGAAGAAACATGAAATGTGCTAAATTGGTACCACTCGAAGCAGTTTTTACTCATTTATAACTTAAATGTCACCCAATTGGCGAATGCGGGCAAAAGTTTGGCCAAAGAAGTCGATACACCATTACTATTCGCTCGTCTAACAACGCATATATGGCTTTTTTCTAGTAAGATTTAAGTCATTACCATTCTTTACCAATATTGCCCAAATCTCGAATCTCGAAAAATGATGAGAACGGACAAAAATAGTGCGGTCGCCTCGACTTGGCGTGCGCAAGCGTTGACTCGGCCGGTAACAAAAATATTCATTGCCGCAAAAAAAGTTTGTAAAAATCTCGATTTAAAAGAGAAAGTTGCATTGCGTTTCTGGCTTGCCGTTTGATGAGTAGTGTTTGGCTCGGTGAGTTTTCGACGACGGGACTTCTTCGATTCTAAATTTTTTTTTCGATTTCTCAAAAGTGGAATCGATAGTTGCAGACCGAGGCATGTGCCACAACGTTGAAGTGATGTTTTTCGATCATTAAAGATTGATACCTGGAACCCCATTGAGCCAAATGATGATCGAACGGCTGGAACTTGAATTAGAGGGATGCGAGATCGAATTTCGAAAAATGGTGAAAATGGACAAAAATAGTCCGGTCGCCTCGACTTGGCGTGCGCAAGCGTTGACTCGGCCGGTAACAGAAATATTGATTGCCGCGAAAAAAGTTTGTAAAAAACTCGATTTTGAAAAAATGTTGCTTCACATTTCTGGCTTGGCGTGTGATGAGTGCATGGTGTTCGGCGGGGTGAGTTTCCGATGACTCGACTTTTTCGATTCTAATTTTTTCTGATTTGTTCAGAGGTAAAATCGATAGTTTCAGATGAAGGCATGTGCCACAACGTTGAAGTGATGTTTTTCGATCATGGGAGATCAATATCTGAAATCTCTTCGAGGCAAATAATGATCGCAATAATGGCCGGAACTTGACTTAGAGGGATGCGTGATCGAATCTCGAAAAGTGTAAAGATTGAACAAAAATGGTGCGGTCGCAGGGACTTGGCGGACGCGAGTGGCGACTCGCCTGATAGCTAAAATTTGATTGCCGCAGGAAAGTTTGTGAAAATCTTGATCCCTAATTTTTTTTCTCTGATTTTTTCCAAAGTAAAATCGATAGTTGCAGACCGGGATATGTGCCACAACGTTGAGGTGTTGTTTTTCGATCATCACAGATCAATATCTAGAATTAATTATCACAAAATGATGATCGGTTTGCTGGAACTTAAATAAGAGGGATGCGAGGTCGAAGCTCGAAAAATGTTGAGAACGAAAAAAATAGTCCGGTCGCGTCGACTTGGCGTGCGCAAGTGGTGACTCGGCCGGTAACAAAAATATTGATTGCCGCAAAAAAGTTTTTAAAAATCTCAATTTGGAATAATAAAAGTTGCATTGCTTTTCTGGCTTGGCCGGTGATGAGTGGTGTTCGGCCGGGTGAGTTTACGACGACGGGACTTTTTTGATTCTAATTTTTTTTTTTCGATTTCTCAAAAGTGAAATCGATTGTTTCAGACGAAAGCATGTAGAAAGAATTTGAAGTGATGTTTTTCGATCATGAAATATCAATATCTGCAATATTATCGAGCCAAATGATGATGGGTTCACTGGAACTTGAATTAGAGGGATGCGAGATCGAATCTCGAATAATGTTGAAAATCGAACAGAAATAATCCGGTCTCGGAGACTTGCCCGAGGCGAGTGGTGACTCGGCCTGTAGCAAAAACTTGATTGTCGCAGAAAAGTTCGTAAGAATCTTGATCTTAATTTTTTTTTTATCTCGTCAAAAGTGAAATCGTTAGTTGCAGACCGAGGCATGAAGCACAACGTTGAAGTGATGTTTTTCGATCATGAGAGATCAATATCCAAAATCTCATCGGGCCAAATTATGATAGGTAGGCTGGAACTTGAATTAGAGGGATGCGAGATCGAATCCCAAAAAATGTAAAAATCGTACTAAAATAGTCCGGTCGCAGGGACTTGGTGGACGCGAGTTTCTACTCGGCCGGTAGCTAAAATCTCGATTGCCGTAAAAAAGTTTGTAAAAATCTTGATTTGAATTTTTTTTTTTAATTTCTAAAAAGTCAAATCGATAGTTGCTGACCAAGGCATGTAGCACAACGTTGAAGTGATGTTTTTCGAGCATGGAAGATCAATATCTGAAATCTCATCGAGCCAAATGAGAACGCCTGCAGCGCCTGCGCTGTTCGCATAGTCGCGTCTCTTCGCATCCACATCGAGATTTGACTTATTCATTTGAATATGTCATTCTTGTTCAATTCAAGCGTTCAAGTGACTTCTAATATCTTCTTATTTGGCACGCAAGAACGATCATAGTGCATATCTGAAAAGTTCTGTTTCAGAAGTGATATTCCGACATAACCCTACGTCTCTACCACTTGTATGACCACTTGTATGAGTGAGATATATTTAACCGCGCCGTTATTTTTCCAAAGTTTCATTCATTCCATGTATCACGGCAGAGAGCAACAAGTACAAGCAGTAGGAATTTCATCCATTCTGATTGGTCAGGAGAAAAACGCCTGGAACCTGCCGTGAGCCATGATAATGGGCCTCCATGTTCAAATATATTTCACCAACCTCATGAGCTATTAAATAACTTGTCACACAGTTCCACTGAATTGAATATATATTATCATCATCATTATTGAACAGTCCATTTCTCTATATGAATAATGTAATTGACTCACAAAGCCTAGAACTCCGATTATAGTACAACTTCCACCAAAAGACCTGATTACCATAACCATATATCTGGTCTTTGTGTATCACCATTATTCTCAGCACAAATCCCGGCCCTGCTTATGAGCTGGACGCTGGAATATGGAGATTTATTGCATTCCGAGAGACCGTGACTCTGTTGCCATGGTGACTAATTCGTTTAGCTGATGTAAGTCCCGGTCTCTTGGAGACTGGAGGCTCAGGACATTACTGTAATTGGCATGCTCGATCAGGGGCCGGGCATCACAATGGGGAAACACCATATTGACTGGTTTATTAATAGCAATATAAGGGATATGCAATGTAGATGAGCTAGAGTATGGAAATCAGGAATGAAAATTATCATGTCGCTCAATCCACATCTACGGACTTTGGATTACTTCAAACTTCTGAAATGTCACTGCCTTCCTGTTTTGTTCGTCACTCATTTCAATCGTTGCGGACCAATTGATGACACCTTTGGCTCAGAATGAATTTGTTTCTTAATAGCTTCGATTGATTTTTTAAAAATACATAATGAATGTTTGCTTGGTTATTTATCATCCAAATGTTTTAAAAATCACTGAGAAAGTTCATAAGATATCATATATTCATCACAAATTCTGAAGCATTCGAAGAAGATCCATCTCATCAAGTTATTTCTCTACGGATTATTTTCATGGGTATTTTTCCAACTTTCCGATATTTTTCGAAATAACAATCCGACCGATTTGTCTAGAAATCAATCCCAGCCTATTCTTGTGTGACGTCAATATGAAGAGAAAGTTTCAAATTTGTTGGTATTTATTTCCAACCCATATGCCACGAAGAAAATCACAGAATAAAACTCTACAACGGAATCCATATTTTGTTCCTGTGAATGGAATGTGAATCTTCGCCTCGCTCTCTGATCACTGTGACTCGATGGAACAACACCTTGATGCATATGAAGAAGACTTCATTGTTGGGCAGATATCGAATCTGGAAGGCAGTGAATCTTGGCAACCTGAATCTGCTTTAATTTCTTCAATAATATTTGATGAATAAAAACAGATAATTTAAACATTTTCTCCAAAACGGCTGGTTTGAATCAGATACAAAATCGTGATAATGTGTATCATTCATGAATACACATTCACAAAAAAAAAATCATTCCATTTGAAGAGATTTTATTTTTCAAAATTTCTTGCTGCCTAATCTTGTGAGGTTTCTAGAAATTTCGAGATGATATTTCTCAAAATTGGTCCAACCGATTCATCCCAAAAACCACACAGTTCTAAGTTGGATATTTTTGCGGGCAAAAAAAAAGTTTCATGCTGATCAGTCAACCCCGGCGACCTGTGCAGTGCCCACAAACAAACACAGACAAAGCCCTATAAGAGTGGAATGGAATCCCCGCTTACGCTCATCTTATGAATTTCTTCGTGAATCTGGGTCCTGGACCGCGACTTTTACTTATGACAGCTGTGTGTATATGTGTGTATATGTGTGTATGTGTGTATGTAATATCGAATTCAGAAGGCAGTGCATCTCGGCAACCTGAATCTGCTTTAATTTATATAATAATATTTGATGAATAATAACAGATAATTGATTCATTTTCTTCAAAAAGGCTGATTTGAATTGGATACAAAATCGGTTGGATATGTTTGCATGTACAAAAAGTTTCATGTCGATCAGTCAACCCCGGCGACCTGTGCAGTGCCAACAAACAAACAAACACAAACAGAAAAAGCCCTATAAGAGTGGGATGGACTCTCCGCTTACGCTCATCTAATGAAATTAATCGTGAATCTGGGTCCTGGACATTTCACCGCGACTTTCACTTACGACAGCTGTGTGTTGGGGCCTAATACTGGTTCATCAAGGCGTCTGCGGGGCCAGACTGAGACTGTGATGGGCCACTATTTGCATATTACAAAGACACAAATACTGATATTATGAAAATTCAGAGTAAATCTACCAACTTCAAATTATATCATAATAACCCACATTGTCTGACTGGAAGTTCCCAACAAGAACCTTCTGTTAATATTTAGTTTCCAAATTAAATTATTTCTCGCGAGAGAGCGGTATTGTTGAGATTGAATTGGTTTTCTTCTCGGATCGTCTTTGCCACCCCGGAAACCATTATGAAGTGAAAACTTGCTTCAACTATTCGAGTCAAGTTGAAAGCTAACAGACAAAACGTTCTGAAAACTGAACAAGAGATAGATAGAGAGAGAGAGAGAGAGAGAGAGAGAGAGAGAGAGAGAGAGAGAGAGAGAGAAGACGATATGCACTGGAATCGCGCAAAAACATTGTGTTGCTGTGGACATCATTAATCAGTTATATCATCAGCTTTTGCGTGCTCCCAAAGACACTAGCTGTCGGTGGGGTCGTCGAGCACCATCCATCATCCTCAGGACCAAGGTCAGGATTCCTCGGCTTTCATCAGAATCATCATCTCATGAACTCGAAACTTCCTATTGACACCGATCACTGTTACTGTCACTGTCACTGTCACTGTCACTGTCACTGTCACTATCACTATCACTATCACTGTCACTGCCACTGTCACTGTCACTGTAACTGTCACTGTCACTATCACTATCACTGTAACTGTAACTGTAACTGTAACTGTCACTATCACTATCACTATCACTGTCACTATCACTGTAACTGTCACTGTCGCTGTCACTGTCACTGTCACTATCACTATAACTGTCATTGTCAGATATCACTGTCACTGTCACTGTAACTATCACTGTAACTGTCACTGTCGCTGTCACTGTCACTGTCACTATCACTATAACTGTCATTGTCAGATATAACTATCAATGTCACTGTAACTATCACTGTAACTGTCACTGTCGCTGTCACTGTCACTGTCACTATCACTATAACTGTCATTGTCAGAGATAACTATCAATGTCACTGTAACTATCACTGTAACTGTCACTGTCGCTGTCACTATCACTATCACTGTCACTGTAACTGTCACTGTCACTGTCACTATCACTATAACTGTCATTGTCAGAGATAACTATCAATGTCACTGTAACTATCACTGTAACTGTCACTGTCGCTGTCACTATCACTATCACTGTCACTGTAACTGTCACTGATCACTCCTGTCAAGGATGTGGCGACTTTTTTTGGTCAGATAAAATCATGTTTCACAGCTGATAAAGATGGGACGAACAAACCTCCGATCTTTTCATTGTTCATCTCTATTAATTTCAACGACGCTCTGTACTAATGATCACGATCTATTGGCGTCGGGGAATGATATATGAGATGTTGGGATGAAAGGTTATTCCATCAGGTATTTCTGGATAGTGGAAAGGAATCAGTCGTGGTTTGTTGTTGAAGAGCTATCCCAGTATTGACCTGCACGACAGAGGGAAACCACAAGAAACCCTGCCAGGATGGTCGACCAGGACCAGAAGTATGAAGAAGTTGATTAAACCTGACAAAGTAACTTCATAGAAACTTCCAGGTGAGTTAATGTGAAGTGACCCAATTATCTTCCAGAGCTGTGATTGGAGAGCACAGTTGTCCGCTTGTCACAACAATGTGTGACGTCATGCTTGCAGGAGGGCTGGTAGGATGTTCAACGAACTGTTCATCATGGCTCGGTAACCATGGTGACCATCAGAGAGCAGCCAGAGGCCACTCCCCAAACTACAAGCGTTTCAGTCAGCTACAAGGGCGCTCACCGCGACTGCCACTTGTAATAATCCTCCAGGTCAGCTAGCTTCAAGAGACAAGGACTCTCATTGGTCAGTCTCCATCAGTCGACCCAGATCACGTGACGATGCAGGATAATAACAGAGTCACTGTCTCTTGGACTGCATAACTCGACATGTTTCCTGGCCCGTCTCGAGACCAGCGCTGGTAATATGTGCTTACAACAAAGGAAATATGTGAAGACGGAACTTGTTGTCATGGTATTTAGCTCTCCCCGTATACATTCACCAATCAAAGTATCTTGAAGCTAGCTAGTCTATTTCAAGTGACAGTCGCAGTGAGAGTCGAGAGGTCGAATTCTCTGGTATGAGATGGGAATACTTATCAGTTGGAGTTATGTTGTGGTTAACTAACTGAACCTCGAAATACAGATCTTCCACATCACTGAAAACCTTCTTGATTATTGTTAATTATTATCATTTTCATCATCTTCATCATTATTGCTATCTCATTATAATCATCCTTCAACTCATCTTATTGATTCATCAACTACGTATAGTTTTTATATCTTTTCACCTAATATCGACAAATTGATATTCGGGAATTATTATTGAAATATTGATGATATGTTTCCACTCAATATGCTGTGACTATAGTATTATCATGACATATCAACTATGAACTATTCCATACTTTTCTCCTCTCTTATTCTAATTCATATCCTCTATTCTGAATTATCCTGAGTGCAAACACAATGTTTCTTTCTTGCACTCAGTATTGTATTTCCTATTGAACTAGTATATTATCATAACTGTATAGTATAGTGTTATTATAATTGTGTTGTTATACGAAATGTGCATCGTATTCATAACATTGTCTCAAACCTTGAAAATAAGGAGATAAATAAATGAATAAATCATTCTCACAAAAGTAATACCACATTGATGCGAAGTACTGGGATGTAGTGGGATTGATGGTGGGAGCTCGCGGCACAATTCCTCAATTTTTATGCACTTTTCTTGATAATCAAAAAATCCCAAAGAAGGTATTATTAAGAAATATTGTGAACTCAGTTTTGATAGATTTGGTAGGTCTTTTACAGCACCATTCATATTCTTTCAAATAATTTCAATCATTTTAATAATATTAATAATACCTTCTTTTTCTATTACCTTGTTCCATTTTCATATTTTTCTCATACTTTTGTTATTTACCCTCAATTAAGTTAGTTTTATAATATTTCAGGATTTTTCTGTATTCAATTTTTTATCACTTTTGTAAATAACCATTGTACTATATTGTATTGACTATTACGCTGTACCATCTTGGTATCCCGCTATGCGGACAGCCGTCAATAAATTGTCATCTCTCTCAGAAAGTATAAGATGAATCCTGTTAGATTCTTGTGACAGTGTGTCTGGCCTGATTGAGTCACAAGCTTGGACGCTTGATAATAAACACTTCGATCAGACGAAAACATTATCAATATTTTCATGAGGAAGCTGACATGTTTTCAATTATTTTTTTATTTATTTATTTATTTATTAAATATTTGTCCAAATTGGACACACATATCCATGTAGTATGAACAGTGGTTAAAACGTGCATCATATGGACCGTCATGATAATTAAAACAAACACACATAATTAAATAAATATACAACACATTACATAGGCCTACATTGATAGAACTTCATATCGGTATGGATGAAAAACAAATAATATCACATATAAATATATAATATTGTATATACACATAAAGAACAATGATATTGGTCTTGGTCTTACTGATAGAATTTGCACACTTCAAAATAGTCTTCAATCGAGTAGAATGGTTGTTCAACTAAAATAGTTCGATAATATGAATATTCGCTGGCGAAAGAAATTTGGTGCGCCGTATTTCCCACAGACATCTTAGAACACTGTTCCGGAAAATGCCGACGTGGAAACAACAAGAAAAATCGAGAGAAAATGATCGAATTATGAAATTAGAATCTAACGGTGCGTCAACAAGAAAATAATCTGAACCAAAAGCAGATAATCTTCAAATTATAAAATCAGAATAATTTGATTCACATTGAAAATCCATCTCATCAATATTCAAATGACGTGTTGTGAAAGCTGGGAGCTCACATGGTAGATGTTATGGGTGTATAGAATGCTGGCTCCTCCACCGGCAACCACTCAAACTGGCTCATCCACCAATAACTGCAACAGCATGGCTCCTCCACCAATAACTGAATAGCATGGCTCCTCCACCAACAACCAGTTAACCTGGCTCATTCACCAATAACTGCAACAGCATGGCTCCTCCACCAATAACTGAATAGCATGGCTCCTCCACCAACAACCAGTTAACTTGATTCATCCACCAATAACTGAATAACATGGCTCCTCCACCAATAACCGGATGACATGGCTCCTCCACCAATAACTGAATATCAAGGCTACTCCACCAATAACTAATTACCCTGGTTTCTCCTCATTAACTAACTCACCTGGCTCCTCCACCATTGACTGTACAATAAGACAGATCATCATCAAAGGCCAATACCGATAGCTCATCTAATCACTGAATGAATCTGTCACATCTCATATCAGATATTAATGATGGACCTAATGTCAAGAGTGAATGTAAGTCGAGTCAGCGGAATGTCACATCTCTGGCGATAACGCTTGAACGTTATGAGTTAGCGACGTCCTGGTGGGAAAACACATCATGTCTTGATGCCTCCGAGCCGCTGAAGTAAGAACTGTTACAATTATACCGTGTAATTGTCGAACGTTTAGAGTCAAGACGAGTACTTTGACAGCTCCACACGTTTCAGAATCACAAGATGCAGGTGGAATACTTGAATTTATCTCAGATCTAAAACAATTAGAGTTGAATCGGATCATTTCAGATCCATTGTCATCAAGAAATTCCATTTGACCTGGCTGACAATATTTCAAGTTGATGTCATTTTTAATCACCTGGAAGGCTCTCTCACTCTCTCTCTCTCTCGACATCATATCCCAGTTTGATGACAGGATTGTTCTGTAGGCTGCCCCGTCCCAGCAGGCAGCACGCAACACAGCCTCACGGCCATCTAGACTGTGCCCACGACACCCTGGGGGCCGGGGAACGACAGTGTTGATAACCTGACAACGCTGACTGTTAATCCCCCGTGCTTGTCACCTGCACAGTGTTACCAGCTGTTCATGGGGCTAGACGCCATGTGTAATCTCACACCTCGTTTCAGTCATACATTCATATATATGTTTACATTTTCATGATGTTGCTTATTATTGTTTGCCTAACGACCCCACCAATAGTTAGGTCATATGAGGGTACGAATGAGCAGTTGATGGTGAAAATATGAAGTGATGATAAGTGAAAGGACGTTTACAAAAACCTATGCCTTGTGCAGGACTCGAACCCATACCCAACGATGACTTCAGTCTCTAAAGCGGTGCCTCAGCTGACTGAGCTACCGAGGGCGGTTTGAATCATCATTCTGGCTGTGAATTTATTCTGAATGGAACGAGTACACTGAGACGAGTAGTCAAGTGACTAACACACTGAACCGTCGTTCGAGAAACCGGAGTTCTATGCCCGCCATGGTCGATCATTCTGACAGAGGTTTATTGTGGTTTTTCTCTGTCGTTCAGGTCAATACCGGGATGATTCCTCAGTAACAGGCCACGACCGAATCATTTCCACTATCCAAAAGACCAAATAGAAAAACATTTCTTCTTATTTATCAATCACCGACGCCAATAGATCTTGGTCATCAGTACATTGCGTCGTTGAACCCAATATAGATAAATGAATATATATAGGAATAGTGTTCAACGTCAATAGCATTATCACTACGATTAGGTACTCGGTAACGTCAAAAACAAAAACCATATCGATTCGAAAATGTCGAACCGTGTATTTTAATGACATCTCATAATCGGGAAGCACTCCTCAAGCGGTGACTCAACTCACTGAGCCACGGAAGGCGGAATGGAACGAATAAATTCGCTCGAATTATTATTCATTTCACACTCATGAGTGAAAGAGTGTTACAAGAAATAAAATTCCACACAAGTTTTTGCTGCATTTCCCGAGTAATCAGAATGACAATGGCTAATTTGAGCCGCTTGTTGTGAGAGACGGTTCATATTAGCGCATTGTTCGGCGTGAGGTTGGTACGAGAGGCGACTGCTCGATGCAGCGTGTTACCACATGACCCACTTTATTGCAACCATGACAACACAATGACACATACGAGTCGGTATCAGGTTGGACGGTTGGCAACATGTGAGGCTGCGATCGACCGTCTCTCTCATGTGTTAACGCCATCAGGCGGGAGTTTCGAGCCGTGAAGAGGAGACGTGTCTGGACTTATTGTTGAGTCGGATGGTGAATGGGTTATTTCTTCAGGAAGGCGGTGGTTTTACTGAACATGCGGAGAATTGAGAGAATTGAAACCACATAATACATTATACGACCACACAACCTATAACCTAACCTGGAGCCTGACAGCACACGACCGACTGTTGCCTGCACTCACTCGCTCACATGGCACACACTCATCCATATACATACACTACACACATATTCATATATATATATATATATATATATATATATATATATATATATATATATATATATATATATATATATATGATATATATATATATATATATATATATATATATATATATATATATATATATATATATATATACATATATATATGAATATATATATATATATATATATATATATATATATATAAATATATATATATATATATATATGTATATATATATATATATATATATATATATATATATATATATATAACCATGTATATATATATATATATATATATATATATACATATATATATATATATATATATATATATGTATATATATATATATATATATTCATATATACACATATTTATTCATATATATATATATATATATATATATATATATATATATATATATATATATATATATATATGTATATATGTATATATATATGTATGTATATATGAACATATATATATATATATATATATATATATATATATATATATATATATATATATATATATACATATATATATATATATATATATATATATATATATATATATATATATATATATATATATATATAACGTTCATGAATTCGAGTGCATTCTATACAACGATTTATGCAGAATGTAATGCATCTATGAATGATGAAGGAAACGGAAACAAGGTCCATAGATCTGTCGTGAGCACTCGTCTTGAATGAATGCATCAACTGCCGCATGCAACAACGACACGAGTGGAGCACGTGTTGTTTGTTTGTTTACATCGCGTCTCGCGTTGTCATGACAACAGTGTGGGCAGGAAGCAGATTATTGGCAGAACGTTCATTTCCCCGGCGAGCAGAACACAAGCTGTTCGTTGATGTTTGATTGATTATCGTACGGAATATTGCATTCATGTTGTAACGTACATTGTGCCTCCGTATGGAGCAAAACTACAGGTGATGTGAGTTCGTAACAAAACTATAGTAAGTGTGTATCTATGGATTCATAGATACACACACACACAAACACACACACCCATATATATATATATATATATATATATATATATATATATATATATATATATATATATATATATAAATATATATATATATATATATATATATATATATATATATATATATATATATATATATATATATATATATATATATATATGTATATATATATATATTATATATATATATATATATATATATATATATATATATATATATGTATGTATATATATATATATATATATATATATATATATATATATATATATATATTTAAATATATATATATATATATGTATATAGTGAACCAATTTCTACGGTGAAATCGCGTACCTGAGTATTCGCGTCTCAACGTTTCGACCTAATTTCACCCGTCATCCTCAGGAGTGTGAGGATGACGGTTGAAATTCCGTCGAAACGTCGAGACGTCCATTCGATACATCACAGAGACGGAATTACTACCATGATCACCGGATACTACTCACCCGCTCCATTGCATCTGATCTATGTGGTTTTCCGACTCACCTGTAAACAGAAGAAATCATCAGTTATTAGGATGCTTTCGAAAATGGATTGAATTCAGAAGCATTGATCTCATATTGAATCAGTTGACTTGTGTGCATCACATGTCCACCTTCAAGGCCCACATTTGTACGCCATGGTATAATACTCATCAGGTATATCAGGCACGGTACACAGAATATCTTATATTCTGGAAGAAAATCTACTTGAGCGATACTTCTATTACTTATCTACTACTTATTATTACTTATCTACTACTTATCTACTACTTATCTACTACTTATCTACTTCTTATCTACTACTTATCTACTACTTATTACTACTTAGATACTACTATCTACTTGACCCACAGTCAAGCCTTTTTTTAGGGCTTTGTGAATGTTTTTCTATTGTAATTATGTTTTTCTTTCTGTATCAGTGTATGTGACCAATGAAGATTTTTTGTATTTATCTCATCAAATAAATAAGCTTGAACTTATATATCTGAAATAAGTCTTAAGTCAATACATTGTATAATTGATGATGATAATGAATATTGATTTAGTCGATGTGAACAAAACCTTCACTCCACCACATGACCCTCTTTCAACAGAGTTGTTTGTAATTGGAACGTTCAATTAAATTAAATTCCCGTCTTCGGTCCTGTAAGAAAAACAGTTCACATTCTCATCACGGGTGAGTACAGTGCATAATTGTTCTCATTCCTAATTGAGATGATAATGTGAATAATTACACTAGTTCATTGAATCAACACCAGGTTCCGAAGCTCGTTTCCATCAGGAATAAAACCAATATGACGTCATCAAACAGGAACGATTCTAATTGGAGAATCAATCAACGAATCAAATCAATCAGATTCAAGCCAGGCACAAGTTCATTGGAATGTTTTTTCCAGGTTCAAGTGTCAGCGAGGTGTAATGTTATTTCCATTGATGAGAAATAAAAGACTGATTCGAAATTATTTATTAGTATATAATTGAAAAGATCAAGTTGCTTCAGGTCATATGGTAATGAGTTGAACAATTTACTTCCTGCATATATTGGACATTTCGAAAATAAGTTTAAATTATGATTGACTAAACAGAATGACTTCTTATTTATCGTATTGTGGCAGTGGATTCCAGCGTTAGTAGTGGCTAGATGAGAGTTGGTTTTTAAAAACATAATACAGTTGAAAATATGAAGGCATTGTAAGGAAAAGATACTAAAATGCTTGATCAAGGGTCTGCATGAATCTTTAACATACACCTCGGCACAGGGATCAATCAATAACCAATCAATGTCCTGGATTCTTGGAGTCAGCCATGCCCAGGACTTATTCCGAGAGTCCTGCTTACGTCACTGTGACGATCTCCTTAGCACATCGTTGTCGGATCATCACAACACACAATAGACCCGGTGATTTATCAATCTCCAAGCAGGCAGTGATAAGAATGTTTCAAGTAGGCTTATCTCAGATTGTTATGCTAATAAAAGACACTTCATCATGACAAGTTATAAAATACGATCAGAGGGGATGAAAAAAACGTGGGGGATGATTAATCATGTTACTGTTGGAAACATTTTCCAGCGAGTAGGAAGTAAATTAGACTGACTTTTATCCCATAACTTCATTGTGGTCGGGTATAAAAGTGAAAGTGGATGATTTACCACTTACGTTCTTTTCATTTATCTGACGTCTCAAATCTTGGCATTCAATCGGGTGACCTATTTTCAGAGATCATCGACCAACGTGTCTCAAATTGTGTCTAGGTGACCGATTAATAAACCACACCCTCAAATAGTTGGGGATTGATTTAGTTGACATGTTCCAGATGAAAATGATTGGGCAATGAATTCAATTTAGCATCAAAAACTTGAAGTGCAAAGGTTCTTAGAAAAAGATTGCTTAACAGCCAAAAAGAACAAAGATAATGAATTATATACTAGTTTCTTCTTACCCTTCATCGTTCATCATTCTATCATTTCATATATCATTATTCACATTTTTTTATAAGAATACATTTTTTTTTTGAATATTTCTAGATTGTAATATTAGTATAGTGTGCTATTGTAATTGTAAATGTTGACCTCGCTACCGTCTATGACATTCGTGAGAGTATAAAATGAATAAAAATAAAAAAATATATGATCGTCTCCATAAATGTGGAAAGTTGACTACCAACTTATTCCACGTGAATGACGCCGTTATCTTTGTTTAGTTCCGTTATGTTCAGAGTAATTTTTATATTTCAATATTTTGTATATTTGTATATTCTCATTTGTATCTCATATTTTAACCTGAACGGACGATGCTGACGATGCTCAATGTTGTAAACATACAATCTAACGAGTAGATAAAAAGTCATCAAATCATTGAGTCATCAAGTCTTGATCTGTTTTGGACGAGATATACGGATGAGAAACCAACAGAGAATGTATTCAAGTCCTCGACTAGATTTTGTTGCTAGATGTACTTTGGTTCTCGTTACTGCTGGTCCATTGCGATTTCATAGAACTCGCAGTGCAGTGATTCATATATGCATGGTTGAGTGGTACCCACCCACAGCAAAACATTTTCAGTGTCTCTATTTTCAGACTTCTATCAACGGCGAGAAATTATGGTCACAGACGGCGCAGTCCTGGTGTTGAAGATCATTAGTTTTAAATAATCAAAATGGGTTGGTAAGATCGCCTTTATGTTGCCCCGTTCAAACGATCCTATCTTCCATCCATAGCCTTAATTGGGGAACAATGATTTTGTATCAAGTTTCGATGTTATTAAAAAAAAAAGGAAAAAAAGTGTCAACCCAGCATATAAACGACCGCGGTGAATTTCCGTGAATGAATGTATATTGTGGTTTCAAGGCGCATAGCGAGGTCATTTAGCGCCTGTCAAAATAAGTTGCTGAACAAGAAGGTGAGTAGTGTTATATAAAGGTGCGAGTGAAATTCAGATGAGAGAACACCTCAATATGTGAAATTAAGACTAAACTATTACTAAAGACGATATACACTTATATGTCACTAGATATCACTAAGATTTAGATGAATTACAGCAAACGATCTCTCAAAAGTACCGAATAAATTAAAAAATGCAACAATATTATCATGTGATTGACGTCGTTTTATATTTCATTCAATTGGTTCAATTACAATTTCACTCAGTTTTATTCTTCTTGCATAATCTCCAATACATAACATAGATGAGAATTATACTAGCTTAATTAAGGGGAATGTGCACTGAAAAAATGACATTTCTTTTTTTTTTCTTGTATTCAATATATCGTTCAATCTAATAGTTATACTGTCCTGAAAGTTCCGGGTTATGAATCATTTGGTTGTGTTTCAGAGAAAATATTCAAGGATTGCTTCTCGTGGATTGTTGGTGGGTGTTACTGAATTCAATTATTTGAATTTATAACCGAGAAAAAAGATGAAAAATGAAGTTTTTAAATTTTTTATATTTTCCCCACTATATTATTGACCGTATCCCGAAATTCCTTACCGATATGTCCCATATCACCGGACTTTCCCTTTTCAGTGCACATTCGCCTCGACAGGTTGACGACCTTCCTCTCAGTCAACAGGTGGTCTCATTTGTCCGGAGCTGCGCACGCCGCCTCCTTGGGGCACTGTGGATATGGGCAATCTTTGTCTCTGACCACGCAGGACTCCGGGCGTTGGCAGCGCACCGCGTCGCATGACGGCGTCTTGACTATGCTGACCACCAGGCGGCACGGCCTGTTGTAACACGAGGCCCCGATGTCCTGCTCCTTGGCCATGCAGTACGACCCTGGAGCCAGCTTGACGGCACGGCACGGATTCGGGACACACTCCCCCACGATCCTCTTCGACGGTAACTCCCTCTTATGCTGACAAACCTCTCCCGATTTACATTCCTTCTCAACGCAGGGATCCACTTTCAGAAGACAAATCGCTTTCGGGCGACATATCTTAATTCTCTCCCCGTAATCAGCACATTTTCCTTTCTCGATCTGACACGCATATCCTTCGTCGCAATTCATAGAGGAACAGGGATCTTCTTTGTTCATACATTTCGGTTTCGGCCAGCAGGCCACATCCTGGGGACATGGTACATTCTCCAGGAGACATCCCTCGTCGGATTTACAGGAGATATCTTCGCATGACGGTTTCTTGGCGCAGGTTCTGTCTTTACATCCACCAGGTGGACAAAACGTGTAGGAACTCGGGCAATACCATCCTGTGGGACATCCCTGATCGCAGTTCTTGGCCACCTGCTTACACGCACTGCGCGGTACGCACTTCTCGTCGGTACATTGTAGAGTCACCTCGCACTTCCTGTTCGGAGCGCACAGGACATCTCGACAGGGACTGCGATAAGATCTACAATATGGCTGACGGTCCCGTCCCAAGACGCACGCTCTTCCCTTGGGACACATGTGAGTCTTACAAGAGGGAACACATCTGGGGACTGGAGGACATCTTCGCCGGGGACAACGTGTCGGCGGCAACATTTTACACACGGTACCCGGTTTGCATGGAGTATTCGAACAGGTTTTGACTCTCGGCACACATACAGGTCTCGGATAGCAGGGAGGTGCCGGATAGATTCTCGGACAGGGTACCGGTCTCATGACGCACCGGCTGTCTGACGGACATTTATGTGTGGTACAATCCGGGTTCTTGACACATTTCGGTAGATTGGGATAACATTTCGGACCGCACAAGATTTTAGGACAGGGAGTATCACGTGGTCTGAGTTCGCAGTGAAGTCCTTGTTTGCAGACGAAGCGGCGGCACGAGGGCACGCACTCGGCCTTGAGGCCGCATGGAGGCGATGTGCACCGCTCGATGCGCGTGGGGTTGCACGTGGTGCCAGCGGGGCAGGCGGAGGGGGAGGCACAGGGGTTGGGCTCGCAGCGGGGGGGAGGGTTGCAGTAGGAAGGTCGGGGGAATATGGCGGGACAGAAGACCAGGGGGACGGTGCAGGTTTGGCCACGGGGACAGGGGAAATTGACACAGCGTGGATGTTTGGGTGGAGTCTGTGGGTTGGGTATCGGGATTGGTTTCTGGATGTCTGTTGAAACTCTGCCGTATGTGGAATGCCTTCTCCTACATTTGTATGCTGAAAAAGAATTAATTTGATTGTTATGGAATTTCATGCCTTATCGTATTCAATGCAATATATATATATATATATATATATATATATATATATATATATATATATATATATATATATATGAATGTATATATATATATATATATATATATATATATATATATATATATATATATATATATATATATATAAATATATATATATATATATATACATATATATATATATATATATATATACACACACATGTTCTTCATATATATATATATATATATATGTATATATATATATATATATATATATATATATATATATATATATATATATATAAATATATATATATATATATATGTATATATACATATATGAATATATATATATATATATATATATATATATATATATATATATATATATATATATATATATATATATATATACATATATGAATATATATATATATATATATATATATATATATATATACATATATATATATATATATAGATATATGAATATATATATATATATATATATATATATATATATATATATATATATATATATATATATATATCCTAACGATGATCATAACAATCATAATAATGATAATAATTGTTTTTATTATCGGCGACCGTACATAACAGTATGATAAAAGTCATAACATTAGGAATAAGAACATTTTGTTCGAATATATATATATATATATATATATATATATATATATATATATATATATAAATATATATATATATATATATATATATATATATATATATATATATATATATATATATATATATATATATATATATATATATATATATGAACAATCTTGTGCATTACCTCTCTTTGCCCCATGATGTGGAGTAATTTCAATTGATTAACCGTATTGACAATTGACAATCAAGTTATCAACTCGAAGTGTCGATATTATTTCCCATCCGAACGCAACTCAGTAGAAATACAACGATTGATTTGAACACATCGATCCACAGGTATTGTGAGTTGAGTCATCATGTACAAGAGATTCGAATCGGTGAGATATCAACGTATATCCACGTATCCTGTATCCCGAGATATGAAGTTTCCGAGCAACTACCTTCCTATCCTACAACACTAGCGCAAGGTTGGTTCGAGCCTTCATCTCTCGTGTGTGACTTGTATCCATGAGATATGAAGTTTCCGAGCAACTAGCTTCCTATCCTACAACACTAGCGCAAGGGTGGTTCGAGCCTTCATCTCTCCTGTGTGACTTGTATCCATGAGATATGACGGTTCTGAGCAACCCTTTCCCTATTCTACAGTACTATAACAAGAAACCCTCACCCAATACATCTTGTGCTAGTTCTAGCCCCAAGAGACTGTGGCTTCGACCGGTTATTTCCACTCAACGAGCTATCGTGAGTGACAACATATCTGGTATCTGTGTATTTCAATTGTTGTCAACACAAGATCCTGGCTTAGTTTCTGAGGTGGTCTCTGAAATGTGATGTGGGCTTCCTGTCCAAGAGACCGTGAATGTATCATGATGACAGGTAGCTTCTTCAGTGAGGAATGCTCGATAATTCCCTGGACCAGGCCGAACACGTTATCTCCAGTGGTTCATTGTGTAAGTGTCCTGAACCCTCACCCAATGACGTGGACCTAGACAGTTCCAAGAGACTGAGCTTCCTGATTGGTTCCTATTCACTAGAAAAGCTGAGTACTATGGCAACATGTCCTGTTCTCACTCATTTCCATTGTTGTTAGCACAATGCCCTGGGGCCTCATTCTCGAGATTATGAGATTATGAGATGGGATTATTTAGGTGGAATTCTGGTAATCTCACTGAAAATGCTATGGAAATACCATAGCATAATCATCTCATCTCATCTCATAATCTCATGATCTCGAGAATGAGGGTCCTGGCACTGCTTTGAGGTGGGCTGATAATAGGTCATATGTGAGATCTAGGAGACTGTGACCCGTTATTATCTTTATAGGCTTCTGTCAAGTAACAAACGACAAACATTCGTTACCATAGCAATACAGTGAACTGGTGGACTACCAAACATTCTGACTGGTCAGTTGCAACTGGTGGACATGTCTTTGCAACAATGAGTGACGTCACTTGACAGAAGCCTATTGTCATTGTACTCGGCTCTTCTGGAGAGCTGAAAGTGGAGCTAGGTCATCAGGCGAGGGTCCGGGTTCGAGCCTCTGCTCGTGTGGTTACCTGAGGAGCAGGTCCCGCGCGAGCAACAGCCACTGCAGCAGTCGTCATGGTGATCGCACTGCAACCAACCATCAGGTATGCGTTGTCACAAGACAAACATGTGTGGAGAATAGTAAGTGATGGCCAGCGAAACTGACAATTTCGAGAGTTTCGTAAATCTCCGACAATTTCGAAAACTTTTAATGACAAGTCATGTATTTTCGAAAAGTTTGAAAACTTTTGAATGAGATGCCCAACTTCCTTTGGTGGACTGAGCTAATGCCACTATCACTTGTTTCTGTTTCACCAAGATACCACTAACTACCTGTATGGCATCGAGTCATTTCTTGAATATTTAGGGGGTGAATCATTTTTGTCTCCCTTAACCTGAACACCGTTCATACCATAGTGCAAATATGGCGAAAAAGAAAAGACAGATATGGGAATACTATGAATGTATGGGCCCATTAATGGAACAAATGGAATGTGAATTTTACAAATTGAAATTTCGTTTGAATGCAACAGCATATATTATATTGGAAAATTAAACTTACAAATCCCGTCTTTTTCCCGTAAATTTCGAACATTTCCGTAAATTCCACAAGTTTCGCGAAACTTTCAACGAAATCTTGTTGACAAGGTGTTGTTATAAACCTGCTTTTTGTTGTGTATCTTGTGTTCGTAATGTATTGTATATGTATTTATTATATTGCACTTGTGAGGTTTCGACCCCGTTGTCAATAAAGAATTAAAAAACAAAAAAAAAAGTGTCCTCGAGCATGAACTTCTGGGATTTTCCCAACACTACTCTTCAGTTGTGTACAAATCCTAGTTTCCAAATCATTACCAATCCCAATTATTCCACGCTGTGGTGTCACCAACATACTGTAACATCATATGAAGAAGGTGTACTGACTCCCATACTAATAACATGGACGGTATTTGTGGTTTCTTGTGGTCAGTTCGGAGCCAAAGGTCCCGATTGCCTGTCGCGATTCAGCGGATTCCATTTTGAACCTACATCCTTGAATCGATGATATTTTTATACCTCAAGAGCCCGCATCTTGGCTTAGAATGTTTTACTTAAAAATGCTCGACCCAAGTTTGATGTGCGTTCGAAAGTTTGTGTTTGTGGGTCGAAAAGTGAAAGAGGGATAATATTGGAAGAGTTCCAGTAACCATCAATAGATGGGGAAGTTTTACATTTCATGTTTTTGAAAAAATCCTGTTACATTACACATTTTGGCCAAGGAAATTGGGAAAACTGAAGAATTACAAGCAAATCAGAATTCCAAATATTGCTGAGCAAAATTGAACTTAAGGATGTGCGTTTGTAATTTATTCCTACCATTTTTTGGTAACCGGGAATTAAGCAATGAAAAACATCAAATTAGGCACATTTTGATTCTATAATTGCTCCATAATGAAATTATTGTTCAATTTTCGATCAGGCATATCTATTTGTGAGGGTATTGTTTAATTATTGCATTTTACCGCAAGTCCGTAGTGTTTGTAGTTCTTGAGATATATGTGGCGAAAGTGCACCCTGTAAATCTGTCCAAGATGCGGCCTCTTAATTATTGATAGCAACATTTTAATTCCTAGTTAAGAGTTCACGGGAGTCGATCTAGCGAAATATCAGTTTCTTGGTGATAACTTTTGAACGGTATGAAATATCAAAATTCTGATACGCGAGAAACACAGATAATTAGAATAGCTTCAAGTTGATACAAGTTATGACTATCAAAGTCATGATGCACAACTGTGAAGCGTCGACAGCTGAAAAATGTGTTTTTCTAACCGGATACTCTTGACAGCTATGCGACATGACTTGAATAGTTATAACTTATATCATATTGAAGCTATTTTAATTATCTGTGTTTCTCGCTGGTTAGAATTTTTATATCTCATACTTTTCGAAAGTTATCAACAAAAAACTGATATTTCGATAAATCGACTCCCGTGGACTCCAATACCCCGTCCTATCGTCATATTTGAATAGAATGTATTGAACAAATCTCATATAATTCCGTATAATATATTCCGATATAATCTTTAATTAATTATCGATTGTGTTCTCTGGGTTCCGTGGTTTACAGTAAATAGTTTGGATCTCCTCTGGATTATTATTCCATACTCACCGATTCTCTCACATCCAGGCAACGTTCCTCACTGTATCCACCTTCTCCCGATTCTTCCCAACGGTCTCCGTCCTCCTCTTCTTCTTCTTCTTCTTCTTCTGACGACGACGACGAGGCATCAGCCAGACTCCGCCTTCTCCGACGGTTATCCTCCTCCTCCTCCTCTTCTTCTTCTTCTTCTTCTGACGACGACGACAACGACGACAAGGAGTCAGCTGGACTCCGCCTTCTCCGACGGTTATCGTCCTCCTCTTCTCCTTCTTCTGACGACGACGACGACGACGACAACGACGACAAGGAGTCAGCTGGACTCCGCCTTCTCCGACGGTTATCGTCCTCCTCCTCTCCTTCTTCTTCTTCTGACGACGACGACGACAAGGAGTCAGCTGGACTCCGCCTTCTCCGACGGTTATCGTCCTCCTCTTCTCCTTCTTCTGACGACGACGACGACGACGACAAGGAGTCAGCTGGACTCCGCCTTCTCCGACGGTTATCGTCCTCCTCCTCTCCTTCTTCTGACGACGACGACAACGACGACAAGGTGTCAGCTGGACTCCGCCTTCTCCGACGGTTATCGTCCTCCTCCTCTCCTTCTTCTGACGACGACGACAACGACGACAAGGTGTCAGCTGGACTCCGCCTTCTCCGACGGTTATCGTCCTCCTCTTCTCCTTCTTCTGACGACGACGACAACGACGACAACGACGACAAGAAGTCAGCTGGACTCCGCCTTCTCCGACGGTTATCGTCCTCCTCTTCTCCTTCTTCTTCTGACGACGACGACGACGACAAGGAGTCAGCTGGACTCCGCCTTCTCCGACGGTTATCGTCCTCCTCCTCTCCTTCTTCTGACGACGACGACAACGACGACAAGGTGTCAGCTGGTCTCCGCCTTCTCCGACGGTTATCGTCCTCCTCTTCTCCTTCTTCTGACGACGACGACAACGACGACAACGACGACAAGGAGTCAGCTGGACTCCGCCTTCTCCGACGGTTATCGTCCTCCTCTTCTCCTTCTTCTTCTGACGACGACGACGACGACAAGGAGTCAGCCGGACTCCGCCTTCTCCGACGGTTATCGTCCTCCTCTTCTCCTTCTTCTGACGACGACGACAACGACGACAAGGAGTCAGCTGGACTCCGCCTTCTCCGACGGTTATCGTCCTCCTCCTCTCCTTCTTCTGACGACGACGACAACGACGACAAGGAGTCAGCTGGACTCCGCCTTCTCCGACGGTTATCGTCCTCCTCTTCTCCTTCTTCTGACGACGACGACAACGACGACAAGGAGTCAGCTGGACTCCGCCTTCTCCGACGGTTATCGTCCTCCTCTTCTCCTTCTTCTTCTGACGACGACGACGACGACGACAAGGAGTCAGCCGGACTCCGACTTATCCGATGGTTTTCGTCCTCCTCCTCTTCTACTAACGACAACGACGAGGCATCAGCCAGACTCCGCCCCACCACACAGAACACTAGCAACACTAGCAGGCGTCTCATGCTTTCTCTCTCTATCTAACCGGCAACTCCACCTCCAGCCAATATCCACACCTTCTTCCCGAAGAGCCTCTATCAATTCTGTTTCGCGTTCGATTATTCGAAATGATTCAGAGTATCTAAAAAATGAAGGTATATTTGTATGGAATAATATTCAGTTTCAACAACTTAATAGAAATTTACAAATCATGACTTTATGGAAATAGAACGAGCCATCAGGTGGATATCTCGATCTATAAGAATATCAAATATAATGTATAATTATGTATATGTCACTTACGTATTGTGAATTTCAAAAGACGAATTAACAATTGAATCGAATTAAATCGATACTCGAATCGAATTGAGGTGGATTCAAAGCTGTTTGTTGTCGATCGAATATGAGACGTGTGAAGTGAGCTGTAGATGGAATCTCGAGAGTATTTATTGTTGTGCGTCCGTGTGCTATCGCGGTGTCGGTCAGTGCGCATGTCCGAGCGAGCGGAACGGACGCGGGCAAGTCAGGCACCGGGCCGTGCCTTAACGGCAAGACGTGCGCTGATTGGTCTGACGTGGCCAAGTCAGGCACCGGGCCGTGTCTTAAGGGGACCAGTACACAAGACAAAAAAAAATGAAAAAAGAATAAAAATTGGAATAATTTAATTTGACATGTTGAAAATTATTTGAAGCTTCATTCTGATATATTTGGGGAGCAGAATTTGAGTGAACTGTGTCGTTCTGAAGGGTGTAAGGTAAGGGTTTGAAGGGTGTGAAGTAAGTTTTCCATGGACGCGAATTTTGCGTCGCGTAGCGAAAGCGAATTCGCTTACCGAAAACGCGTCGCCATTTTTAATTCGCGTGGTGGTGCGACTTCTAGCGGTGAACTGGTGAGGTACAGTTCGGCCGAGTTCAGCACTCTATTGGTGGAGTTTTAAAGCTCAATCAACCTCGTTTTTGCGGGAAAATGAGTTGTTGCTTTTCAACCTGTTGGAGATCGAGTTTCGATAAATCGATATCTCGCCGGATGCAGTACGCGATCCTGAGATATTTATTAGGAACCTTACCCTACTTCCGGCGAAATCGCTCAGCGTATGCGAAAATATTGAATTTTGTTCAACTTTCGTCACTCGTGTCGCAGTCGTCACCGATTGGCCGAATTTTCAAAATGCCTGCCAAAAGTTTGCAACGCGAATTCGTTATCGCTAAGCGACGCGAAATTCGCGTCCATGTAAATCAACCTTGAAGGGGTTGTTCCAAGCCATATCCACCTCGAACGAATGGTCGACAGTCTAGTCCACCTGGATGAGTCAGGGAAGAAAGAGGGAAGATGTGGAAGATATATGGAATAATCAAACTAAATCACGAGTTCACAGTTGAAAACGAAGTAATGAAAATAATCCCCGTGAATAAATCATGAAGACAATTTGATGAGATCTGAGATCTCGGCGATCTGTTAGCATTCTGACAGATCATCTTGGAGTTGACTAATCGATTCATTCACTTGCGAGATAAAGACACGCTTTGACGGCTCGAAACCCTCGCTCGTTATCGAATAGTCATCGGGAAAAACAGTCGCTCGTTCATTCATATATCCTCGAGAGATGAAGGTTCCGAGCGATATTCCCTCTCATCTCACAACAATAGCGCGCGGGTGGTTCGAGCCTGCATCTCTCGCGACAACGAGCAATGTTCAAGATAAGTTGGAGTGATAATCTCGACAGCTTGGAACTGTCGGTCGTCAATGGTTGGAGATGAGAGAGACGGATGGTCGTGAAGGAGTCGACTTTAACACCTGACGAAGCAGAAGTTTTTGGAAAGTGTTACGTTTTCGTAAGGAATTTCCGATAAGAACCATTCATCAACCAGGCTGAGAATCTCCCGCCCCCCTCCCACCCCCCTGCCACCCCCTTGCCGCCCCCACAGTCTCCTTATCAGCTCATCACTCGGTACCAGCAAGCAGGGTTACGACAGCGGGCAGGGAAAGAGCTCACACACGGTCGAAATAGACTTGTTATCATCTCTCATATCCCATTCAAAGTGGTACTTAGCTGATAACTAATAACTGATCAATGTCGGATCAATGATCAATGAGATGATGGGATGTTGTTGTTGTTTTTGTTGACATTTCTCTCGATAATACTTCTACTCAAGAGCCCACAAAGTCTATTTGGCTTGTCTGTGGCATAAACATAATAAATCATAGAACAAATGTGATCACAAAATAAAATGTCAAATTATTAATGTATTTATTAATTTATCACATTTATTTTCTTTTCCTCATAATTAACATATCACAATACACGAAAGATTACATAGAACACAGATTACAACAATTATGATAATAGAATCAACAACAACACATGATGAGAAGGAAAATATATTACTGAGTGCAAGAAAGAAGAGATCTTGTGTTTGCACTCAGATTATAGTTGGAATAACTCGATTGCTAGGAACTAAAACAGGCCTGAAGATGAACAGTTCATACAACATTCGATAATCATGAAGATACAGAAGGAAATAGTGAAAGATAAATGTAGAATGTATATTAAACGAGTAAGAAATAAACGCTTTTCCCTCTGGTATCGGAATGATCTGAGTGGCGAGTGGTTTGTGGAGTTTTCTCAGATAGTGGGAAGGAAGCGGTCGTGGCTTATATTGTAGGAACCATCCTGACATTAGCCAGATGGAAAACATACATGCGACTGATAAGAGCGTTAAGAAGCTTGACCTGTGCTTTAGAAGGCCATGAAGGCTCACCTAATAGGCCTAAATGACGTGCTAGAGACAGCTAGCTCTAAGATGCTAGGACTCTGATTGGTCAGTGTTTACTGGGAGAGCTACCTGTCATGGCGACATGTCCAGTCTTCATCTCCGTTTGCCCAGTACTAGGCAAACGCGAAATATGCGTTGTAAGATGAGCGAGATATCTGAATAAGGTATAATAACAGTCCTACATTTGCTACTTTATCGACTCTGGTATTCTACACACTTTGTCCTTCATTTAATTGCTACTTTATCTTCTCTGGTATTCTACACACCTTGACGAATATGAAGAATATTCAATGCTTGAGCAAATATCGAATCTGGGAAGCAGTGAATCTTGGCTCATTTCTATATATTTGATGAATAAAAACAGTCATTTGAATTTTTTTCTTCGAAACGGCTGGTTCGAATTGCTCACAAAATGGTGGTTATGTGTATCATTCATGTTTGAACATTCAGAGGAAATTTTATTTTTTTAGGAGAGGTTTATATTTTTCAAATTTTCTCACCCAGCCTAATCTTATGGGGTTTTTAAAAACTTTGACATGATATTTCTCGAAATCTATCCAACCGATTCATTCCAAAAACTCAGTTCTAAGTTGTAAAGGGTAGCCCGTACAACAATAGTTTCATGTTAATCAGTTCACCCATGTGACCTGTGCAGTGCTTACAAAAAAAAAAAAAAAAATACACAGACAAAGCTCTATAAGAGTGGGATGGAATCTTCGCTACGCTCATCTAATGATGTCATTGTTGGTATCTTCTTTAGTCAGCATGAACCAATCAGAGTCCTAGCCTCTTGGAACTAGCACGTTATTACAAGTAGATTATCAGGTAAGGGTCCAGAAGATCACATGAAAGGCCATGAATATGAATAAAGAGCCCATCACATGAAACTACTTCATGGCTACTCGTTTCAATGATATCTCCCGCATTGTGAGGAAACGTATTCTAAGAATGTCAGATTATTAATGACCGTCGTATGGGTTCTCCTGTTCTATCCTATGGCATCAGGCTCAGCGTGGTGGGTTTGATAATATGCAGCATATGTGCCTGGAGCTGGACAAAGCTTCAATCAGCTTTGACCGAACATCAGAATAATTTCAAGCCAGTGATGTGTGGTCAGATATTAAAGGGTCGGAGAAATTCACGTATTTAAGGCGTCTCAGTCTCTTCAGGGCAGACATTTCTCACCAGGGGGATTTCGAAGATAGAAATCATAATATTACTTGAACGGTGCACGATACAAAATCAACAGAACATCACAAGATGCAGGCAATATTTGTCGGAATTGAAAGTGACTCAATTGACCATTGTAGATGGGCGTGACTTATACGAAGCAGGGGAAATTTAAGTTGCCTTGATTGGTTATTTTCCCAATTCCCCTGCTTCACTGTCCACTAGAAGATAAGAATAGAATGAGTTTTAAAAGATAGCATGAAATGAAATACCATTTTTGTTTTTGTATTGTATAATGTTATTTGCCCTGTATGTAACAGTTTATCTACAATATTCATTCATAAAAGCTGATTATTGCATGGTTACTATTACCATTTGAATTATTTTTTCATTGATCATTACTGTTACCTTCTTTGTATACTGTTCATTACTTTTAAAATTAACTGCTTCTGTATTCAAGTAATGAACTCCAAGTATTTATTTGTATCTGTTTTTTTGTGCCCTTCAAGAGGCCTATAACAAAGCATGAAATGAACAATGTAATTTCTGTAACAGAATAAAATGAATTTTGAATTTGAATTTGAGGTTCTATAAATCTGACAGTTCGAGCTTCAACCAAAAACCACGGTGTTTTGTCCGGGTGGTGCTGGCCTGGTGGCGACACTAGCACCACCTGGACAAAATACCCTGTTTTTTGGGTGAAGCTCGGGCCAGCCGATCACGGTTGCTCCTATAGGACTTTTAAATTGGATGTACTCTCTTATAACTACAAACTCAATGGCATTGGTAAAATGCTGTATGACCAAGATTCAGGTATTTTATAATCTGTTTTTTTCCTGTTTCAGAATTTCGATATCTCATACCGTTCCGCAACAACCACCCCTAAAACCGATCTCTTCATCTCACACCTCCTCAAGTGTGAGGGAAGTATATCTTTGGTCCATAGTTTGTTCTTCAGCACGAATAATGTCGAATCTTCGAACTCAGCAAATCAGTATCATTTGTCAAGACGGACTGAAATCTTTCTTGGAAAAAGTCCAACTTTTAAATACTTCTCTATCAATCATGGAAAGATAAATGGCGTAACTTTTGAAACACTTCGAGCGAGACAAGAAACTTCTCAAAGTGATTATTGGAAAGGGAAGGGGAGGGGAGGGGGGAGGGAAGGGGGGGGGGGGGAGTGATCAGATGTGGACGAGTGATTGATGCTGATACACGTCCTGTTGGAGAGGGGGAGGGGAGAAGGAACGGTCTGGAGAGGGGAAAAGGGAGGGAGGGTGAGCACTGTATTGGGAATATAGGTAAAGCCGACGGGTAAGTATTTAAATGTTGTCTCGAGCCAGGGGTTATTGGGAAGGCTCGGTTCTGTGTATCAGACACAAAGACAAAACAGTTTATTTGAAGCCCAGATGATATCTTGAAGTTCATTTTCTACAATATAAGAATTTATTAACAAATTCACCTCTCTGATGTTACTTTCTCTAACGTCTTCTGATTATTGTTAGATGAGAGAAGCGGAGACTCAATTTCACCATACCCGAAAAAAGTGCCTTTATTCGCGTTCCACAGGTCAAACGAAGATTCAAAATCAGTTGGAACTTGGCATACACAAGTGTCCTAATTTAATTTGATACTGTAAATTTTGAGGCGCAATCGGTTGAACCACTTTTGAGAAAACTCATTTCGAAATTTTCAGAAATCTCGTAAGAATAACCAGGAAAAAAAAAATCGTCGAAAATATTTTCTTCGAGAGAATTCAAATTCTCATGGAATTTCAATACTAGTCAAACGCGAAATATGCGTTGTAAGATGAGCGAGATATCTGAATAAGGTATAAAAGTCCTTGAAGTAGTTCTACCCTTGCTACTTTATCGACTCTGGTATTCTACACACCTTGATATCTGAATAAGCTATTAAAGTCGTTAAAGTAGTTCTACTCTAGCCACTTCATTGACTCTGGTATTCTACACACCTTGACGCATATAAAAAATACTTCATTGGTGGTCAACTCTTGAATCTAGAAAGCAGTGAATCTCGACAACTTAATACTGTCACAATTTTTATGATATATTTTATGAATATTATCAGTCATTTTATTTTTTTTCTCCAAAACGACTGATCAGAATTGCTTAAAAAATCGTAATAATGTGTAAAATCTATGTATACACATTTAGAGAAAATTTCATCCCATTTGGAGAGATTTTATTTCTCAACATTTTCCGCCCAGTCAAATCTTATGGGGTTTTTAGAAACTTTGAGATGATGATTCTCAAAATCGGTCCAACCGATTCATCCCAAAAACTATACAGTTCTAAGTTGAATGAGTTTGCGTGTACAAAAAAAGTTTCATGTCGATCGGTCAACCTCTGCGATCTGTGGAGTGCTTACAAAAAAAAAAAAAAAACACACAGACAAAGCCCTATAAGAGTGGGATGGAGACTTCGCTACGCTCATCAATAATAACTAGTCAAACGCGAAATATGCGTTGTAAGATGAGCGAGATATCTGAATAAGGTATGAAAGTCCTTGAAATAGTTTTACCCTTGCTACTTTATCGACTTTGGTATTCTACACACCTTGATATCTGAATAAGCTATAAAAGTCGTTAAAGAAGTTCTACTCTTGCCACTTCATTGACTCTGGTATTCTACACACCTTGACGCATATAAAAAATACTTCATTGTTGGTCAACTCTTGAATCTAGAAAGCAGTGAATCTCGACAACTTAATTCTGTCATAATTTTTATGATATATTTTATGAATATTATCAGTCATTTTATTTTTTTTCTCCGAAACGACTGATCAGAATTGCTTGAAAAATCGTAATAATGTGTAAAATCCATGTATACACATTTAGAGGAAATTTCATCCCATTTGGAGAGATTTTATTTTTCAACATTTTCCGCCCAGCCAAATCTTATGGGGTTTTTAGAAACTTTGAGATGATGATTCTCAAAATCGGTCCGACCGATTCATCCCAAAAACTATACAGTTCTAAGTTGGATGAGTTTGCGTGTACAAAAAAAGTTTCATGTTGATCAGTCAACCCTTGCGACCTGTGGAGTGCTTACAAAAAAAAAAAAAAAAAACACAGACAAAGCCCTATAAGAGTGGGATGGAGACTTCGCTACGCTCATCAATTATACACCTCATTCCAGTCCAATCAGACCAGCCGTTTTGATGTAGAAAAATGTACTAGTCAAACGCGAAATATGCGTTGTAAGATGAGCGAGATATCCTATTAAGGTATAAAAGTCGTTGAAGTAGTTCTACCCTTGCTACGTTATCGACTCTGGTATTCTACACACCTTGATATCTGAATAAGCTATAAAAGTCGTTAAAGTAGTTCTAATCTTGCCACCTTATTGACTCTGGTAATCTACACACCTTGACGCATATAAAAAATACTTCATTGTTGGTCAACTCTTGAATCTAGAAAGCAGTGAATCTCAACAACTTAATTCTGTCACAATTTTTATGATATATTTGATGAATATTATCAGTTATTTTTATTTTTTTCTTCAAAACGACTGATCAGAATTGCTTAAAAAATCGTAATAATGTGTAAAATCCATGTTTACACATTTGGAGAGTATTTCATCCTATTTGGAGAGATTTTATTTTTCAACATTTTCTGCCCAGCCAAATCTTATGGGGTTTTTAGAAACTTTGAGATGATTTTTCTCAAAATCGGTCGGACCGATTCATTCCAAAAACTATACAGTTCTAAGTTGGATGAGTTTGCGTGTACAAAAAAAGTCTCATGTTGATCAGTCAACCCTTGCGACCTGTGGAGTGCTTACAAACAAAAAAAAAAAAAAAAAAAAAAAAAAAAAAAAAAAAAACACACAGACAAAGCCCTATAAGAGTGGGATGGAGACTTCGCTACGCTCATCAATAATCCAATTTTGTTCAAATCACTCAGAGCTATTAGGAAACCAATTAAATCCAAGCAACAGGTGTCACCAACTATTTAAAAACGACGAAAACAAAGCCTTCTCCATTACGATAGAAATTGATTGAGAAATAGGATTACAGTGACTCAATTGTTCAGATCTCGAGATGTATAGAACCAATCCAAAGATGTAGGTCGATATGTTCCAGCTCATCCATCAATGCGGAAACATAACGCGTTTGCCTAGTTACTGAAATTCAGATAAACTGGAGCTGAAATTAGGGAGTCGAATATCGTCTCTAGTCGCTGAAATCCACTCTCAGGGTTGGGGTGGTTTTCTTTGGGATGGAAATAGAAATCCGGATTTTTTAAATTCTGAGTAGGAATTGAAAGAGGAATCGAGATTAGGAAACGTTTCACTCCCAGGTCCCTGTTTATTGATATGAAATAAATCTCATGTTTCTTACAATTCCTGAATAACTGTCCATATTTTATTTGAAATTCATTGCACTCTTTACAACATTATTCCGAAACATGTTATATTTCCAGTGTATTGCGCTCTTTACTCCCGTTCCTTGGAGCGAGGCGAATCCCCATTGGAACGGAGCCGGCGCTTTGAACAGGATCCTGCAGGTTCACATTCGAGCACTCCCTGACAGGTAGAGACAAGCGAGATATATCGATATTCCTCGATATATCGAGACGTGCTTCGATCCTAGCGAGAATTTCGATAGTAGCGAAGATGTCGATTGTAGCAAAAAAGTCGATTGTAGTGAAAATGTCGATTGTAACAAAAATGTCGATTGTAGCAAAAATGTCGATTGTAGTGAAAATGTCGATTGTAACAAAAATGTCGATTGTAGTGAAAATGTCGATTGTAGCAAAAAAGTCGATTGTAGTGAAAATGTCGATTGTAACAAAAATGTTGATTGTAGTGAAAATGTCGATTGTAGCAAAAAAGTCGATAATTGTAGTGAAAATGTCGATTGTAGTGAAAATGTCGATTGTAGCAAAAAAGTCGATTGTAGTGGAAATGTCGATTGTAACAAAAATGTCGATTGTAGTGAAAATGTCGATTGTGGCAAAAAAGTCGATTGTAGTGGAAATGTCGATTGTAACAAAGATGTCAATTGTAACAAAAAAGTCGATTGTAGTGAGAATGTCGATTGTAACAAAAATGTCGATTGTTGTAAAAATGTCGATTGTAGCAAAAAAGTCGATTGTAGTGAGAATGTCGAAAGTAACAAAAATGTCGATTGTTGTGAAAATGTCGATTGTAACAAAAATGTCGATTGTGGTGAAAATGTCGATTGTAGCAAAAAAGTCGATTGTAGTGAAAATGTCGATTGTAACAAAAATGTCGATTGTTGTGAAAATGTCGATTGTAACAAAAATGTCGATTGTAGTGAAAATGTCGATTGTAGCAAAAAAGTCGATTGTAGCGAAAATGTCGATTCTAGCGAAAATGTCGATTGTAACAAAAATGTCGATTGTAGCAAAAATGTCAATTGTAACAAAAATGTCGATTGTAGTGAAAATGTCGATTGTAGCAAAAATGTCGATTGTAGCGAAAATGTCGATTCTAGCGAAAATGTCGATTTTAGCAAAAATGTCGATTGTAGCAAAAATGTAAATTGTAACAAAAATGTCGATTGTAGCAAAAATGTCGATTGTAGTGAGAATGTCGATTGTAGCAAAAATGTCGATTGTAGCGAAAATGTCGATTCTAGCGAAAATGTCGATTGTAACAAAAATGTCGATTGTAGCAAAAATGTCAATTGTAACAAAAATGTCGATTGTAGTGAAAATGTCGATTGTAGCAAAAAAGTCGATTGTAGTGAAAATGTCGATTCTAGCGAAAATGTCGAATCTAGTAGAAATGTCGATTGTAGCGAAAATGTCGATTGTAGTGAGAATGTCGATTGTAGCAAAAATGTCGATTGTAGCGAAAATGTCGATTCTAGCGAAAATGTCGATTGTAACAAAAATGTCGATTGTAGTAAAAATGACGATTCCAAAAAATGTCGATTGTAGTGAAAATGTCGATTCCAGCAAAAATGTCGATTCTACTGAAGATGTCGATTCCAGCAAAAATGTCGATTCTAGTAAAAATGTTGATTCCAGCAAAAATGTCGATTGTAGTAATAATTTCGATTCTATTAAATATGTCGATTGTAGTAAAAATGTCGATTCTATTAAAAATGTCGATTGTAGTAAAAAGGTCGATTCTATTAAAAATGTTGATTGTAATAAAAAGGTCTATTATTGGATGAGCGAAGCGAAGACTCAATTACACTATACCGAAAAAAAAGTGCCTGTTTTTTTTTTGTTTTTTTGTTTTTTTGTTCGCGCTCCACAGGTCAGACAAAAATTCAAAATCAGTTGAAACTTGGCACACACATGAACCCCTATCTGACTTGATGCTGTATAGTTTTGAGGCGCGATCGGTTTAACATCTTCTGAGAAAACTCATTCCAAAGTTTTCAAAAATCCCATTAGAATAAGCCAGAGGAAAACATTCGTGAAAAATATTTCATCTGAGAGGATTCAAATTCTCAGAGAATTTCAATCTGATAATGATACACATTATTCCGAACTTTTACTCAAATCGGATCAGCCGTTTCGATGTAAAAAAATATATAATGTTATTTGTGTCAATTATTCAAAGCTATTAAGATACCTATTAAATCAAAGCAACAAGTGTCACCACTTGATTGTAAACGATTAGAACAAAGCCTTCTTTATTATTATATAAATTATTAATGTAAAATAAGATGGCAGTGATGTAATGGTTTGGATCTCAAGGTGTATATATATATAATAACCAATCCAAAGATAAGTTGATATGTTCCAGCTCATCCATCAACGCGGAAACACATAACGCGTTTGCCTAGTTCTATTGAAAATGTCGATTCTGGCGAAAATGTCGATTGTAGTAAAAATGTCGATTCTATCAAAAATGTCGATTGTAGTAAAAAGGTCGATTGTAGCAGAGATGTCGATTCCAACAAAAATGTAGATCCTAGTAAAAATGTCGATTCCAGCAAAAATGTCGATTCTGGTGAAAATGTCGATTGTAGCAAAAATGTCGATTCTAGTAAAAATGTCGATTGTAGTAAAAATGTCGATTGTGGTGAAAAGGTCGATTCTAGTATAAATGTCGATTCCAGTAAAAACGTCGATTCCAGCAAAAATGTCGATTCTAGCAAAAATTTCGATTGTAGTAAAAAAGTCGATTGTAGTAAAAATGTCGATTGTAGTAAAAATGTCGATTGTAGTAAAAATGTCGATTCTAGTAAAAATGTCGATTGTAGTAAAAATGTCGATTGTAGTAAAAATGTCGATTGTGGTGAAAATGTCGACTGTAGTAAAAATGTCGATACTAGCAGAAATGTTGATACTGGCCGAAATGTCGATACTAGCAGAAACGTCGATCCTAGTGATAGTGTGAGCAATATGGCTATTCGCTGGACCGGAAGCTGGTACGGATTGATCTCAGTCCAGATTATATCAGTTCAATACGACGTGTTGGTTCAGACTGGTTGGTTCGAGTCCGTCTGTCTGGATATAGGTTATAGATTCATTGAATCAGTGAAGATTGAGCTGTTTCAGGCACCCGAGTCAGGCAGGTTATATAGGGTCAGGTTAGGTTGATCGAGTCAGCTAGATTGAGTGAAGTAGGACTTGTTTGCACTGCTTGCAACAACAACAACAACAACAACAACAACAACAACAACAACAACAACAACGAAGTGGGCGTGAGGTGTGTGACAGGCCGATGGTTCGATGGTTCGGTTTATATGATGAAGTGATATTGAAATTTGTTGAACGAAAATATGACAAAGATTGTACATCAGAAGAAATCTGTAGCAATATGGAAAATTGTTCTCAATGCTCTCCATACATTATTTGTTAGCACAAAACGTCAATATATATCATATGAAGATATACGATTCCGTTAAATATATTCACTTATCATTTGATTCTTGAGAGGTTGAGGCCCCTTGGATATTGTCCACCCTATGCCCGGGCCTCTTGGGCCCAGGCCCTGGAGGCCCAGGATATGCGGGGATATTTATCGTCGTCTCTTATAAGTATTTCCAGCTCCGTCTCGCCACCCTGATACGAGCGACTATCGATATATCTCGAATCAACATACATCTCGATTGTATAGAAATATCGCAATAAATCGCATTATCATTGATGCACGTCTCGATCGACCGTCTCTTCCATATATCAACATCACCGGTTGAGAGTTTCGATCTGTCAATACGGGAATATCTCGTGAATATGATATGAGAAGACATTGGAGTTATGTGAGAGTATATCGGGTTCGAGTTGACGTATCGACACACCCGATTGTCAGTGTTGACGGATAGGACGGACGGTCGATCGGGATGTGAACAGTGGTCTCATGATATACGACAGAGTAATAACAACAAATGTATGAATATTTGAAGGAAAAGTTCAGCTCATGTGAAATGTAATGATTTTATGTGAATGTTTGAAGGCTAAACGAATAGTTATTGCCACTGGGGATGCTCGTCGTATTGTGATATACTGTTGCTACTTGACCTGCATGCTGGCCAATCAGAGAGCGACAAGTCCAACTTGAACTCTGAACCCAGCTCCTTGACTTTGATATATTTATATGAAAATTCAATAATAACTTCAATATATAACAGTTTCCTTGACTTTCCTCATAATCAACATATCACAATAGACAAAATATTACATGGAACACAGATTACAACAAAGATGATAAAATCAACAACAACACATGACGAGAAGGAAAATATATTACTGAGTGCGAGAAAGAAGAGATCTTGTGTTTACACTCAGATTATAGGAACTGAAATTATAATACAAGTCTTTGTTCTATATAGTATCATAGTCTGTATATATATATATATATATATATATATATATATATATATATATATATATATATATATATATATATATATATATATATATATATATATATATACATGTATATATATGTATATATATATATATATATATATATATATATATATATATATATATATATATATACATGTATATATATGTATATATATATATATATATATATATATATATATATATATATATATATATATATATATACATATATATATATATATATATAAATATATATATATATATAAATAAATATATATATACATATATATATATATATATATATATATATATATATATATATAGATGTAGATATATAGATATAGGTATAGAATATATACATATACATGTATCTCGCATACAGCTCGGCTACATTAACGCGCTCGCTTCATGTGAATCGGGAGGTGAGAGAATATCGGGCCTGGTTCGATCCCCGTCACCGTCTCATTCTGTTAAATCCCCTGGTGGCAAGTCCTTGCCCTATGAATACTGGAGACGCCTTAACCGAAAACATTCCTACGTCTCGTGGCCTCTTAATGGCACAGTAACGGTTTGTCATACCTCAACTTCCGGTTTCCGGTGTCAGAATGACGTCATTTGACTTCCGGTCGTGTTCTCCGGCAACCAATGGCAGTGCGACTTATCAGGGGAATCACACCGCATAATAAATCACTGTACGTGCACTGATAACCGCGAGAAGTGGAGGTTCCGAGCGACCGTCTCTCCCATCCCACGTCATTAGCGCACAGGTGGTTCGAACCTACGTACAAGTCCACAGACGCCGACGTCGCCTCGGGCCCCTCTCTCTCTCTCTGTCTCTCTCTCTCTCTCTCCCTCTCTCTCTCTCTCCCTCTCTCTCTCTCTCTCTCTCTCTCTCTCTCTCTCTATCTCTCTCTCTCTCCCTCTCTCTCTCTCTCTCTCTCTCTCTCTCTCCCTCTTTCTCTCTCTCTCTCCCTCTTTCTCTCTCTCCCTCTCTCTCCCTCTCTATCTCTCTCTCTCTCTCTCTCTCTGTCTCTCTCTTTCTCTCTCTCCCTCTCTCTCTCTCCCTCTCTACCTCTTTATGTCTCTCTCGTGACTGCGTATACCTAACAAATGAGATGTCAAAGGGAATGTTAAGATTGCTCGTAGATTCATGCAACAGATACTGCTAGCGTCAGTTAGCTACCAACTTGCTAGTCTTGTAATGCGCTGAACGACGTATTGTCACGCAGCACAGAGAGCTAGCGGCATCTCCACGACGTTGGTACTAATGAGACGTGATCACTTGGCAGTAGCAACCTTATTCAGGACGTTATATTCTCTTTGGAGACGAGGACTCGAGAAGATAATGTTCTCCGAGGCTGGCGAGGTAGTGTCGTTCGGATGGGGATCTCACCACCCCGGGGAATAATTGTCACGATCATAGAGAGTGAGTGAGATACCAGGATCATGATACCAAGGGAAGACACATGTTGGTGCAACTTCAAGATGGCGTATAAGTAAAGATGATGTATTCGTTAATTTGACATAAAAAATCCATGTTACAAAAGTATAACGTAGATCACACAAGTTTGATAGGATGTACAGACAAGAATTAGGAACTGAAAACTATCAAATTTAAGTCAAGTAATGATATAATGAGGTCCTAAAAAGTCTTGACTGATTTATTATCAAATTGTTCACGAAAATCCATTTGCTTTGACGTTTAGTTTCTATTGTATTTGGATTAAAACTTTCTTTTTTGTAATTCAAGTAGGCCTACTCAACAATGAGTGACGTCACTTGACAGAAGCCTATAGTTACCATAGCAATACAGCGAACTGGTGGACTGACAAATATTCTGATTGGTCAATTCCAACTGATGAACATTGTTGTCTCTCTCTTGCAACAATGGGTGACGTCACTTGACAGAAGCCTATAGCTACCATAGCAACACAGCAAACTTGTGGACTACCAAACATTCTGATTGGTCAATTCCAACTGGTGCACATTGTTGTCTCTCTCTTTCAACAATGGGTGACGTCAGTTGAGAATACCCCATAGAATATTAACATTTGGTCAAGAAGAAACTCATCGATATAGGTTTGAACTGATCCAAGGATGATATATTTGTTATTAATGATGACAATTGATTGTATAATTTTATATTTGAAAAGTCAGAATTTTCCTGGCCTAGTTTGGATCTGTAGCGACTTATGTCACATGATTGTCGATCGCATACAGCTGTAAAACACACTGTTTGATTTGATAAGTTTCACAATCATGCGTGATGAGTTGAATCGTCTCCATTGAAACCATCTTGAGGGTATTTGAAATACCTGTGTTTCCTTGGTATTAGAATGTTGATATCTCGTACCGTTCCGACGTTATCAGAGAAACACTGACATTCCGTTCAATTGACTCCCATGAAACTATCAACTAAGTGTTGATGTCTTGTTGAATGATTGTTGATATCACTGTTGACTGAGTTTCGTTACCTTGGTAACTAACTGTTGATATCACTTCTAATTTCCTTTTGATATTACTGTTAATTTCCTGTTGATATCAATGTTAATACCCTCTTGATATCACTTCTAATTCCATTTTGATATAACTTCTAAATTCCTGTTGATATCACTTTTAATTTCCTTTTGATATCACTTCTGAACTCCTTTTGATATCACTTTCAATTTTCTGTTGCTATCAATGTTAATTCCCTTTTGATATCACTTCTAATTTCCTGTTGATATCACTTCAACTGGGTATTGATATCACTGTTGACCAAGTTTTGATAGTACTGTTGGATGAGTTTTGATAGCTGAGACGTTCAGGGACGAACAATTCGATCAAATGTCATTCAAAACAGATTTTTTTCAATCAAACTTTCTTTTTTTGAATGAGAAAAATCTGTTGAATAAATATCTCGATGAGTCACAGTCATTCAGGGTCCAGTATTTATCAAGTTTGACTCTCAAATACATACAAACAGCTTCATCTGATTCTCACAATCTTTGCCTTCCAACTGTCAACATCAACAATTCTTTACATCATTATGTGTAATTAGGAAAATAATATTACTTTCCCTTCAATTTTCAAAGTTATCATCATACTTATTATATTATTTCAATATTCTGCAGTCCAATTCAACGCATATTAATAGAACAAAGACTTGTATTATAATTTTAGTTCCTCTAATCTGAAAATAAACACAAGACCTCTTATTTTTTGCACTCAGTGATATATTTAACTTCTCATCATGTGTTGTTGTTGATTTTATTATTATTGTTGTGATCTATGTTCCATGTAATCTTTCGTGTATTGTGATATGTTGATTATAAGGAGAGGAAAATAAATGTAATGAATGAATGAATACATAAATACATCTGGAAATATATCCTGATATTCTCTCTCATACATGAAGCCACACATTTGGAATACTCGTCCTTTTATTACCAAGCCAATGTGTTACATTTGTTCGAAAGACGGTAGACTGGGATGAACACAATTATATGAAGAAGGAATATGGGAATATAAAAGATGGATTATCATATTCTGGAATGTCTGCCTCATCACTCGAATAGTTCGTATATTGAATCTGGACGTGCAAATGAAGAACAGGGGAGGGGAAACCAGTAGGTTGAGATATTCTGTTTTTGAAGGTTGCCCGCATTGTAATTCTTCACGAAGATATAAATAATATTTTCTCATCGCATGAAATCCATAAACCGACAAAAACGATTCCAAACCGAATAGAAAAATAAAGTTATGTAAATTGTTCGTCTCTTTCTGAGAAAATATTCCATCGCATTTCATTGTATTCTATATTTCTTTGTGTGTGTGTCGAATCCGAGGCAAGATTTGAGGGGGGGGGGGGATCTGCGGCCACGAGAAGCTCATCTGCTTCGACATCTCGGCTCGGTTCGTTATTTCACGCCGTCAGGTTGTCAACACTGATCATCTCACGTCACAGCCCCTCCCCCCCTTCAGGACCCCCCCCCCCTCTTAACATCTCTTCCACACAGGAAACCCAAGACAAACATGGACTAAAGTGTGGCTGCGGGGAAGAGAGGCACAATCAAATCTTTTTTTTTCAATAACATCGAAACTTGATACAAAATCATTGTTCCCCAATTAGGGTTATGGATGAAAGATAGGATCGTTTGGACGGGGCACCACAAGGGCGATCTTACCACCTATTTCAATTATTTGAAATCTGCACATCTGCACACAACATTATTGGGGGCGCCTGAAGAGCGTATACCGGAATAATGTCGACTCGGCTGTGTGACATGGGTTTGGGTGTCCAACCTTACCTGAACGCTAACCACATTACATTGTGAATGACCCCGGAGCCCATGTCACACGACCGAGTCGACTTTATTCCGTTATACGATCTTCAGCGCCCCCAATGTTATTGTCACTGATACGACTGGTCGATTGGCTAGAATACTGAACCACCATTCAGGAGATCGGGGTCCGATTCTCACGATATATGATGGTCGATCATGCTGAAGGTTTTTCTCGTGGTTTCCCTCAGTCTTCCATATCAATACTGTGTGGTTCCTTAACAACAGGCCACGACCGACTCCTTTCCACCATCCAGAAACACTTAATAAAATAATCTTTCATCACACTATCTGACATTTCACTAACCGATGCCAATATATCTCAGTCATCAGTACAGTGCGTCGGTTGACTCAATTCAAATTAATGGAATATCATTGTTTCCATAACGATTCAAGATTATGTGGGGATGTACTCGAGTTCCTATCCAACAGCACTAGCGCTCGGGTGGTTGCCGCGGAGACAAGTGTGGAGATTAGTGGGAGCCTGTTTTCTGTTGGTCTGACACCCGCTGAACCATGCGGTCTCCAGGCTCGAGCTGGACGAACAGGCCGCGGGGCTCGAACCCGCGTCTCACTGCCATGGCAACGACTGAGCCGAACGAGCCACGCCGCAGAATCTCACAGGTGTCGGTAATAGTTGCGTCATCTCGAGTAATAGGAGACACTTATCAGTTTCAATGCCTGATTTTAATCACATTTGTTGATTCACGACATATTTGTTGATAATCTTTGTTTGGACGGGGCACCACAAGGGCGATCTTACCACCTCAATGGATCGTCCAAACGATCCTATCTTTCATCCATAGCCTTAATTGGGGAACAATGATTTTGTTTCAAGTTTAGATGTTATTAAAAAAATAATAATAATAATCTTTGTCCATGTGGACAGCTTGCTTCTAATCATGGAGTATTTATTTGTGGCAAACGGAGATGAAAAACATTCATTTGGATTATTTTCTTTCAAACGATTGCTTCGAATTGCAGGCGGAATAGTGATAACTTGTTTCAATAATGTGTTTACATCCGAATGTTTTCTTTCGGAGAATTCATTTCTCAAATGTTCTCGCACAGCCAAATCTCATCAAGTTTTTAGAAGCTTTGAGCTGATTCTTCTCTGAAATGGTTCGACCGATTTGACCCCAAAACTAAACAGTTCTGAGTTGGAAAAGTTCACGTATAGAATATGAAAAGTGTCATTGCAATCAGTCAAACCCTGTGACAAACAGACGACAGAGAAACAGAGACAAAGCTTCATTAGAGTAGGAAACTATGAAGCATTTCAAGTGAGCTATCATATTTTCATATGAATTTATGATAACTGCATTGTATTATTATTTCAACTCTTGCAATTGCACATAAATGCGCGGTGGCAAGTTCCCTAACTACCCCCATCTCACCACCTTCCTAACCCTCTGACAGGATAACTTTAACCCTATTTAATCCCCTTCAAAAACACCTCTACTAAGCCCATTCCAGTCCCTACCTGTCCTATTCAAGAAAGAGAATTTACCGACATCTAATCTAGCCGCCTTTATGACTGCTCTATCATGACACCACCTACCTCCATACCCTGACTCATTCCTCAGTAGTATTTCTTAGTACCATCCTTAGTATCATTCCATTTCCTCATTCCTTCCTCGTTCCTCATTCCTTCCTCATTCCTCATTCCTCATTCCTGACCATCCTCAGTAGGATGGACGTCCTCGTTATCGCTGAGTCAAATAGGACTTGATATGTTGTGTCATATAGTTTCATTGGTAAACACTTAGGCCTGGTATTACCAAGTCCAGTTAGCCTTTATCTGACAGTTCAAACTTGTTATCACCATGGTTACCTATGCTATTTGTTTTCACCAACTCTCAGATAAATACTAACTGGCCGTGGTAATACTGGGCCTTAGTCTCATATTGTGTTGGTCCGCGGGACGGAAAATGAATATAAATAAATTCATTCCGAATTGTGTATGCGTCCTTTTTGCCCGGAATTCCTCTATGAATACATCCTTCCTCCCATCATCTGACAGAGCCAGAAACCTGACGTCGTCAGAAAAAAGAAATCGAATTTTAAATCAACAAATCTTCCCCACGCAAAATATTCCCGGCCGGCATTTCTTATCTGTCACACTCGACAAAAGCCCGCCGAGGATCTGATTCATCTGCAATTCCACTTCTGGTTATTGATTGAGAGCTGAAGGCGGCGCCTCGATCTCATCTCGCGAGGAAACACGAGTGTCTCTTCTGGGGTGGAGGGAAAAATAAGATTCGTTTGCCAGTGGCCCAGTAGATTATCGCACTGCGTTAGGAACTGTAGTCACCGTTTGGCGTGGGTTGGAGGTAAGAGTCCACGGGAGTCGATTTATCGAAATATCAGTTTTTTGGTGATAACTCCTGAACGGTATAAGATATCAAAATTTCAATACGCGAGAAACACAGATTATTTAAATAGCTTCAAGATATTATATTTTTTTCCTCCATTATCATCAGTTTTGTACATACAAAAAAAAACATTGAACAGTCAAATACAATCCACAAAGTCTCCAAGGGAGACTTGACTGTGGGAAGAAAAATAATTATATCTGTATATTGCTCAGCTCTAGATTTTATACATTAGTTATGTATGGTGATTGAGAAAATATAAACATAATTGATGAATTTAGTGGCAATGAAGAATATGAGTGGAAAAAAAAGAAATATGATCTACACGATGGACTATCATTCACAAAAAAAATTAATCGAAACTACACTGATTAAGAGATTGACTATAATATCACAAAAGATGCAATAACCAAAATTTCGATGAAAAATGAATATGTGAACTACCAATAACATAGAATGAGAATGTGAGATCTTTACATGACCTTGAGGTGGTTATAACTATTTAAGTCATGTCGCATAACTGTCAAGCGTCGACAGCTAAAAAATGTGTTTTTTATAGCTGTCGACTCTTTATGGTTATGCAACGTGACTTAAATAGTCATAACTTATATTATCTTGAAGCTATCATAATTATCTGTATTTCTCGCGTATTGAATGTTGATATCTCATACCGTTCAGAAGTTATCACCAAGAAACTGGTATTTCGCTAGATCGACTTCCGTGGACTCTTAAGGTATAAGGCATGTGTTTTTGTGAGCTCCTCACGCTTATCATCACTTCATAGCTCACAACCATAACATAACAAGCAGGCGATATCAGTGCAGAGAAAAAAAGATGTATGAGCCAACTATTCCTAACTTCCTCTGAATGTATAATCCAAAGGAAATACAAGTTATCGGACTTTTTGTGGAAGCCTGGGAATTTTTTTCAAAATTTTTTCAGTGACTTTTGTGTTCGTTTTTTTCTAAGTAACTGTTCGAAATATCGAATCGGAACGTCAGCACTTGACGACTCCGTTAGAATTTCAAGGAATCATTTATATAATTAACGTTTCACCATATCATTTTTTAATTTTGTAAACACTGAATATCTTTATTATTTTATTCAATTCAATTTTGTTTCTACATTTTTCCTATTCAATCAGTTCTCATTTC
The DNA here is from genome assembly GCA_964007535.1 of Brachyptera risi. Taxonomy (NCBI): domain Eukaryota; kingdom Metazoa; phylum Arthropoda; class Insecta; order Plecoptera; family Taeniopterygidae; genus Brachyptera; species Brachyptera risi. The sequence continues at coordinate 858,734 of OZ023334.1, read as the reverse complement.
ATGTACTAATATGTGATATTTTCAATCTATTTCTATATATTATATCATGTATTCCTTATACTGATAGCTATCCTGTTTCATAATATAGTCAGGGACCGATGAAGGTTTTTTCTTTCATCACCTGCTTCGTACCCCCGTATAACTCAGCTGTTGGTGGGTCGTTGAGCAGCATTGAAACATACAAGAGCAACACTGTGTTATTGTTATATTGGGGTATATGTTATCGGAACTGGAAAACAAAACCTAGAAATGAATCGTGGATGAAAGTTTGCTCGGGATCATCATGCAACATTATGATTGTAAACATACCGTGTTCAGAGTAGGATACGTGTCTAGACGCTTCTGATATTATCATTGGTCGAAGTTCAACTTCGAGTTCATCATATCATAGATTCATATGATTATACCTTGGAGAGATACGTTACTCCTGCAGCCGATAGCGACATATGCTCGTTCCAATCTCGGCGCCCATATTAGACATTTATAAATAGAATCCAAGCAAGGCATTCCATATTATCGTTATCGTATGATTTGTTGTGAACTTCCCGGTTTGTGGAGCGGTGTGAAGCTACTGCCAGGACACAAATATGTTTTTTTTTTTTATAACATCGAAACTTCATACCCGAAAATACCCGAAAAAGTGATTTTTTTTTGTTCGCGCTCCACGGGTCAAACAAAAAAAAAATCAGTTGAAACTTGGCATACATAGGTTTCCTCATCCATTACGGTACTGTATAGATTTGAGGCGCAATCGGTTGAACCACTCCTGATAAAACTCATTTTAAACTTTTCAAAAATCCCTCAAGAATAACTCGGAGGAAAAAATTCGTGAAAAATATTTCCTTCGAGAGAATTCAAATTCTTAGGGAATTTTAATATAATAATTATACACATTATTCCAAATTCTCAGTCGAATCAGATCAGCCCTTTCGATGTAACTAGGCAAACGCTTTATGTGTTTCCGCGTTGATGGATGAGCTGGAACATATCACCTTATCTTTGGATTGGGTATTATATATATATATACACCTTGAGATCCAAACCATTACATCACTGCCATCTTATTTTTCAATAATAATTCATATGATAATAAAGAAGGCTGTGTTTTAATCGTTTACAATCAAGTGGTGACACTTGTTGCTTTGATTTAATAGGTATCTTAATAGCTTTGAATAATTGACACAAATAACATTATATATTTTTTACATCGAAGCGGCTGATCCGATTTAAGTGAAAGTTCGGAATAATGTGTTTAATTATCAGATTAAAATTCCCTGGAAATTTGAATCCTTTCAAATGAAATATTTTTCACGAATGTTTTCCTCTGGGTTATTCTAATGAGATTTTTGAAAACTTTGGAATGAGTTTTCTCAGTAGTGGTTCAACCGATCACGCCTCAAAACTATACAGCATCAAGTCAGATAGGGGTTCATGTGTGTGCCAAGTTTCAACTGATTTTGAATTTTCGTCTGACCTGTGGAGCGCGAACAAAAAAACAAAAAAACGAAAAAAACAGTTACTTTTTTTTCGGTATAGTGAAATTGAGTCTTCGCTTCACTCATCCAAAAAAATATATAATGTATTTTCTGTAAACTAGGCAAACGCGATATGTGTTTCCGCGTTGATGGATGAGCTGGAACATATCAACTTATCTTTGGATTGGTTATTATATATATATACACCTTGAGATCCAAACCATTACATCACTGCCATCTTATTTTCCATTAATAATTTATATAATAATAAAGAAGGCTTTGTTTTAATCGTTCACAATCAAGTGGTGACACTTGTTGCTTTGATTTAATAGGTATCTTAATAGCTTTGAATAATTGACACAAATAACATTATATATTTTTTTACATCGAAACGGCTGATCCGATTTGACTAAAAGTTCGGAATAATGTGTATCATTATCAGATTGAAATTCTCTGAGAATTTGAATTCTCTCAGACGAAATATTTTTCACGAATGTTTTCCTCTGGCTTATTCTAATGGGATTTTTGAAAACTTTGGAATGAGTTTTCTCAGAAGTTGTTCAACCGATCGTGCCTCAAAACTATACAGCATCAAGTCAGATAGGGGTTCATGTGTGTGCCAAGTTTCAACTGATTTTGAATTTTTGTCTGACCTGTGGAGCGCGAACAAAAAAACAAAAAAAGCAAAAAAAAAAAAAAAAAAACAGGCACTTTTTTTTCGGTATAGTGTAATTGAGTCTTCGCTTCGCTCATCCAATCACTCAATGCTATTAAGTTACCAATTAAATCCGATCCACAAGTGTCACCTCTTGAATGTAAACGATTCAAACAAAGCCTTCTCCATTATCATGGGAATCAATTAGGAAATAGCAGGGCAGTGACCTAATAGTTTGGATCTCACGGAGGATAAATATAACCGATCCAAAGATATGTTGATATATTGTTCCAGCTCATCCATCAACGTGGCAACACATAACGCGTTTGCCTATTTTTTTTAGAAAAGTGCTTCAGCTATTTTCTTATACAATATTCGCCACTCGGTATCCTGAATGACGGTTCAGCGCACTAGCCACTGATTCACATGTGTCAGTGGATGGGCTGATATTGAGTTAATGTACCGAATGAAGTATGACACACCAAGACGGCTGTGGGGCTCTGATCAAGATGTCTATAAATATGATGCGCTGAGATAAGGTTCTAAGATCGATACGTCGTACGAATGCCATATAATGGAACTGTGAATGTCTGATGATGAGACTGTGAATGTGTGATAATGGAACTGTGAATGTGTTATAATGGAACTGTGAAGGTCTGATAATGGAAGTGTATGAATGCGAATAGAACGAGAAAGAAGATGAAATGTTTCTAATGGCCTCTAAGCGATCCGAGACGATCTCATGAACTGACGGAAACCATTCCAGTCCATCTCTCATCCAGTCCCAAGCATCTGTTAGACTCAATCAACTTTAATATATTTCATTTATGAACAGTTCAATCGGATATCACATCTTTGTGAGGAACTCAATTAGAATATTCTTGTTTCTAGGTCAAATTATAGAATCAAGATATGCTGCGAGAAATATTATATCAATTTATTGGAATGAAATTAAAATCATAACCACTTCACCGCGTGTTGCGAGAAATGTTAATTTTCAAGTCGAACCAATTATTGAATGAGTTATGGAAATAGCATTGTTAACCAGGAGTTATGACCAGTTGTGAGACTAATTACTACCTAATCAACAGGTTTTACAAGACGTTTCTATTGACCCAGACATTGGACCCGGCGCCTCCACCGCTATCGGCCACGTGGCTCTCAATGCTTGGAGGAAGAAACAATGCTCACTTCCCTCATCAACATCAGATGTAAAGTTGAACATTATGCTATTAAAAGAATGAGCCATTGATGTGATCATGCCTTCCACTCTACTGATTGGAGGTCGATCAAGTGGAGATATGCCAATATATCTATGTATATGGATACTAGTCGAATGCAAAATGGGCGTTGTAAGATGAGCGAGATATCTGGTATATTGAGAGTCGTTGAAGTAGTCCTACCTTTGCTACTTTATTGACTCTGGTGTTCTACACACCTTGACGCATATGCAAAATACTTCACGGTTGAGCAAATATCGAATCTAGAAAGCAGTGAATCTCGGCAACATAATGCTGTCATCATTTTTATAATATATTTGATTATATATTTGAACGGCTGATTAGAATTGCATACAAAATGGGGATGATCTGTAAAATCTATGTATACACATTCAGAGAAAATTGTATCTCATATGAAGAGATTTCATTTTTCAACATTTTCCGCCCAGCCCAATCTTATGGGTTTTTGTTTAGAAATTTTGAGATGATATTTCTCAAAATCGGTCGAACCGATTTATTCCAAGAACTAAACAGTTCCAAGCTGTAAAAGTTTGCCCGTACAAAAAAAGTGTCATGTTGATCAGTCGAACTTCTTTCGAAAAATTTCTTTCGAACTTCAAACTTCTTGGAGTGATCAGACGAAATTGTGCAAAATACTTTTCCAAGTCCACTAACAGGCTACTGTATATTGCGCTAGTGAGACCCCAGATAGAGTACGCTAGTGTAGTGTGGAATCCGTTTCAAATCACAAAGATCGATGCAATAGAGAGAGTCCAACAAAGATTCATTCATCAACAGTGCGCCAAATCGGGCATTGTTTATCACAGAAAAGATTATTTGGATCACTGCAATACCAATAGGATAATGACGCTTGCTAGGAGACGATTGGTAACGGATCTAATATTTCTGTACAAAGTTGTAAATAGTTATGTAGATTCATCTTACACTGTTGGTCAATTGAACTTCCATGTAGCACCTCGTGTAACCCGAAAACAGTTGAAATTTCACCCAAATAATAGCAGAATAGATATCAGTAAACACTCATGCATAAACCGGCTACAGAATTCATTCAACTCTATTTCTCACCTTAACACTAGCTTAGACCTGCATTTCAATAATCTCTCACAATTCAAATCCATTTTAAGATGTATAACAGATAGGCCAACTTAGTGTACTACTTCACGCTTCACGTTCAATTATTTAATTATTGTACCTATGTTTATGTTTATGTTTGTGTTATGTTTGTGTTTATTGTTTGTGTTCATGTATGTGTTGTCCATTTATTAAATTAGCACTAGTGGAAATGTATTTTTCTGTTGCTAATAAATACTAAATCAAAATCAACCTTGCGACCTGTGCAGTGCTCACAAAAAAAAAAACACACACAGACAAAGCTCTATAAGAATGGAATGGAGACTTCGCTACGCTCATCTAAAAATATGATGGGAATGAATGAATGAACTGTGTTCTCCATTCACAGCTTCAGAAATCTTCATGAAGTTATGTTGCCCCTGACAACCATGGTATAGACAATGGCCGCGTTCCTGAACCTCCAGAATCTATACTCCAAGCGCACTGAGTTCAATTCTTGAAACCTACTCCAAGTAGTTTACTGAACTCTTTGGAACCCACCTTGCCGGGGGATTCTGCGCACTGCAAACACTGAAACTATTTGTCCCAGTGAACCCGGTGGAAGTAATGGCGACCTCCATAAGTGGTGCGAGATTACATAAGTTCATTCACAGACAAATAGGAGCGTGAATATTCTTGTGAATAATACAGAGACCGAGACGCGTAGTCGAGTGGTAACACACTGAACCGTCATTCAGGAGACCGGGGTTCGATTTCTTCCCTCTGTCGTTCAGCTTGACAGGCTTCCCTCTGTCGTTCAGGTTGATACTGGGATGGTTCCTTAACAACAGGCCACGGCCGACTCCTTCCCACCACCCCAAAACACCCAATACAATAACCTTTCATCTCATCATCTCATTCATCATCCACCGAAGCCAATAGATCGTAGTCATCAGTACAGTGCGTCGTTAAAACCCAATATAAAAAAAAAAATATATAATGTAAAGAAATCACATCTGGAGAAATGCTAGTGAAATACTGATTGCGTTTAGTTATTGAAGCCTATTGGATAAAATAATTGTACTTGCAAGTACAGCACTGCAAGTGATGCTGGCAAGCTTCGAATGCACCCGTTGTATCGAATAAATCTTTGTATTTCACACAATACCGCTACAAGACTTGAAGAATCCACACATGTCCGGGTCATTATCCCCCCTCCCCCCCCTCCCCGATGCAGACGTCTCACACGGACGTGCCCGATTGTCACAGCTGTCTCCAACTGCACTATCCGTCATAATGCACCAGGGATGCACTTGGCGAGGAAATGCAGCGATGAGAAGTGCATTCAAATGATATTATAATGTATCGGATCTATTCGGTTCGGCTGAGTGAGATTGTCTCCTTGGTCACGTGTTGTCTTCACTGCGCGTGCGTGACTCGGTCTGGTTCCACAGCAAGGAACAGTCATGTGTCAAGGGGGCGTTGTGAGCCACATACCTACAATGTTGAATGTACAATTTATCGGTACCCCGATTCTCACGAAATGTGAAAATTGAATCAATAAATGGTCACAGTGATTAAATACAACCTTTATACAAATGTACTGAGAAAAAAAATGCTCGTATTTCTATTTATTTCGAAAAAAATACCACATTTTTAGGAATTTCACAATTTTCAATTCAGACGTCATCTTACATGGGAGAGGAAAAGTTTCCGAACATGTTTGGCATGAATTTATATGTGGTAACAATTTGGAGTGAATATTTTTGATAGTTGCAGAGATTGAGGTATCGGGATTCGAAGAAATTATATTTTGAAAAAAACAGATTTGAAAAAACTAGCATGAAAGTGAATCGTACTGTTAAATAAGAAGTGGGCCAACAAAGTGCTGAATGTGAACAATAATACAATCGAAACCAGTTAAAAGAATTCGAATATTCCTGCAGCATCCAATCTGGAGAAAAAAATAAAAAATCCTGAATAGATGGCTAGAAGATTTTTTCTCACACAAAATGTGAGTTATATAAGAATATCGTGGACCCACAAAGTAATAACATACTTGTCTGTGGGTCTACTAATCATGTTGTCATACATGAATACACATCACAAGAAATGTCTGGATAGCAGCTAGTTGACTTAATATTACAAAAACAAATAGAATACTTCTTCACTTCTCTTTCAGAATGGACTTCTCTCAATGGAGAAGTTACAATTTGCAGATAAAAGTCAACCTGAGTCCGAGATATTCAGTCAGAGGTTCGCCGCTTGCGAGAAAACAAAGTCGATTCAGAAGAATTGAAGTTGTTATTCATGTATAGGCCTACCTGTAGAAAATATCCGAGTGAAATTGGATGTACAGAGGTTTGAAGGGGGGTCCAATGAAAAAGTGCAATTCAAGTCATGTAATCCTTTCTCCTACCAACCTGAAGGAATTGAGAATGGCAGTGTCTCTTTCGTATCAAAATGCCGATATCTCCTACCGTTCGATAGTTATTATTTGAACACTGAAAATTTATTATAAATTCTTAGTATTGTTGAAATAGATGAGAAATAATGGAATATTTACAGTCTGGAGTGAAGAATTCACATGAGGTATGGAATATAATCTAACTTTTGTGAGGAATTATCGAGGAGCTATGGAATGATATAAGTTTTCAACCAATTCTTCGGAGGGATGAATCATCGACAATGTCCTAAACCCAATGACGAGTCATCATTAACTTATTCCTGTCCAATAGTTTCCTATACTGCCATGATTTTGCGCCCGATCAACTCAGAATGGTCAATACGTCACTCATGACCCCTCGAGGCGGTGAAGCGGTTCTGCGGACCCCACCAACAGCTGGGATATAAGGGGGTTCGAACGTACGGATGGAAGATGAAGATGTTCTAGGAAACCCACGCATCATGCGAGACTCAAGCCCCGCCTGATCTGTCCTCACTGCACGACTTAGCCGGCTGAGCTACGGTAGTCGGCTGATGTGAAATCAACCAATGCACACTCGAAACCACTCACTACATGAGCGTGGCGAAGATTACATTTCACATAACGAAAAAATGGGCATGGTTCTTATGTTTTTGTTTTTTTGTTTGTTTGTAATTTTGTGCGCGGCATACAGGTCGGGAAAAAATATCTACCGACTTGAAACTTCTTATGCATATTTCTGTCATACCAGAATGGGTTGGCACTGTTTTTCAGAAAAATCGGTCGGTATTTTTTTCCGGAAAAAAATCGGAAAGTTTGAGAAATTCTTATGAGAATTACACGGATGGAAAATACTTGGAATGTGGAAAATTTTTGAAAGCTTCAACATTTCCACTGAATATGGAAAACATGATTACGGATATTTTCAGTGACTTTCACAACAATCGGATGAGAAATAACAAAGAAAACGCAATAAAAGTATACAATTTATTGACTATTGGGAGCAAATGGTTTAGCAAAGTATATATGCGACAGTTTGCAGCATTAAAAATATCAACAAGTTGCAGGTGAGGTTTTTGAACGTTCGAAATAATCCAAGGTCTGTAAATGTGGATTTCTCTGACGAAATATTTTTCATTCTAGATTTCCATACATCCAAGCTCATCTCACAACGCAAATCCCGCGTTTTCCTAGTTTATTATTCATTCAGTTTCGAAAATGAAATGTGCACACTTTAATCAAGAAGTTAATCCACAGCTACTATAAATGTCCACTAATAAACGTTCATGTCAGCAACACGATAACAACAAAATAGCAGTTTTCTGTGTCATCTCGCTCGACTACCAACTTCTCGGCAATTATTCACAGCGCCTGGTCACGTGTCCCCAACAGCCAATCACAATTAACCTGCCAAGAGACTCGGTTTAATCGCGTCGAGCTCTGAGTGGGGCTTAAATATTTTAACGTCGGCCGTGAATAGTTCCGGTTATGACGCATGTCGACTGCAGCGCTGCAGTTGAGAGGCAAGCGATGCAATTAGCCGCAATGGAAGGTAATTATTATAATTAGGTTATGAAGTGGAAAGATCATTTCAGATAACAACAAATCTTATTGGCCAATATTCAAACATGGGTGATGTTTTATGGCACCAATGATGATCTTTTCCATATTGGGTTTGACAACGCGCTCTACTGATGACCATACGAACTAATGGTGTCGGTGAATAATAATTTTAATAATAATAATTTTTACTATCCGAGACTGTACAAACAGTATGATATACGTCATGAATTACAAATATACATATAATAAGCATTGTTCAAGAATAGCTGGAAGCTAAAAAATCGTCAACAGAGTGAAGAGCATTTTCACATAACAGTTTCATGACTCTGAATTTAAACATATGCATGCTGGATATCTTCTTGATGTCTATTGGTAGGTTGATATAAAACCGTGACATTGAATATATTGCGGTCCTTTCTTATTCAGCATAGGTCCATGTTTGTCCACACGTAGGTCATTACGACGTCGTGTATCATGTTGATGGAATGATATATGAGATGGTGAGATGATGAGATGAAAGGTTATTCTATTAAGTGTTTTGTATAATGGGAAGGAATCGGCCTTGGCCTGTTGTTAGGGAACTATACCAGTATTGAATTGAACGACATGAGGAAACTATAAAAAAAAACTGTAAGGATTTCCATGGCGGGAATCGAACTCAGGTGTTCTGAATGACGGTCCAGTGTATCAACCACTAGGCAAACGCGTTATGTGTCTTCGCGTTGTGGATGAGCTGGAACATATCAACTCATCTTTGAAATGGTTATTCATATATACATTTAATATATATATATATATATATATATATATATATATATATATATATATATATATATATATATATATATATATATATATATAATGAATATATATATACATATACACCTTGAGATCCAAACAATTAAGTCACTGGATGCCATCTTATTTCCCAATCAATTTCTATGATAATAAAGGAGGCTTTGTTTCAATCGTTGACAGTTAATTGGTGACACCTGTTGCTTGTATTTATCGGGTATCTTGATAGCTTTGAGTGATCTACAAAAATTACATCATATATTTTTTACATCAAACGATCCTACTTTGTCAAACAGTCTTTGTTATATATATATATATATATATATATATATATATATATATATATATATATATATATATATATATATATATTTATATATATATGTATATATATATATATATATATATATATATATATATATATATATATATATATATATATATATATATATATATATATATATATATACACATATGAATGTTTCATCTCCAATGAGGAGCCGGTGTATTCGCAGTCTCACAGTTCTATTCCGTGAAAAACTACAACAAACTTCTATACGATATATAAAGTTGATATGAGAAGCACTCAATTTTGTCTGAAATCATATAAATATATATATATATATATATATATATATATATATATATATATATATATATATATATATATATATATATATATATATATATATATATACATATATATAAATATATATAAATATATATATATATATATATATATATATATATATATATACATATATATATATATATATATATATATATATATATATATATATATATATATATATATATATATATATATATATATATTTATATGCTTGTGATCCTCGGTGTCATGTACAAGCTTGCACACAGGTGTAAGAGAAATAACAAGGATGATCCAGTTAGACAGATAAACTTCTTGTTCAATTTAATTAAAATTGTACAACATTGTCCTGGCAACGTGGGGTCAGGTTCCCGTTGAAAGCGCCTGGAAGACGATCTAGGGGACGCGGCTTGGAACTGGGTGGGATATCAACATTCCCGTTAAGGGCGCCTGGAAGACGATCTAGAGGACGCGGCTAGGAACTGTGCGGGATATCAACATTCCCGTTAAGAGCGCCTGGAAGACGATCTAGAGGACGCGGTCTGGAACCAACATTCCCATACAACAGAGATACACATCTGTTGAGTGGCTCAGAGATAACCGGAAGCGCATTCTTGTACCAGATAAACCCGGTCCTGACGCATACCAAGATGCATGGAGGGTTGCGTTGGTTCGCTGGTTGAAGGTGGTGACGTCACTTCCCATCCCTCTCATGTTGAGATGTGTTCCCAGTAAGTTACATTGACACTGCAAACATCACTCTGTTAGTAGAGGTCCCCCTTGAACGATCACATCATGTACAAATACATGACTGCGTTTTGCGTTTCTCTCTGCGCTCGGATCCAGGAGAGATGGAGGTTCCGAGCGACCGTCCCCCCTATACCACACCATTAGCGCACGGGTGGTTCGAGCCTTCTCCCATCTGCTCAATACAGCCATATATCCCTGCATAATGTATTAATGTGATGCCACGCATGTTCGTTTGAGACTTAGTGCGTATAAGACGCTGTTCGAATACCTAATTCCACTTCTGAGAATTACTGAGGTTTATGGATGGTAATACATACAAATAGGGGTTGATATACATCAGGTTCTGGGAATCATCGTTTGGTGACAACCCCATGAACATCTTAGTGATACGGGGGTACGAACCATCTCAAGAGTCCACGGGAGTCGATTTAGCGAAATATCAGTTTTTTGGCAATAACTTTCGAACAGTAGGCCTATGAGATATAAGAATTCCGATACGCGAGAAACACAGATGATCATAATGACTTCAAGTTGGTTCAAGTTATGACTATTCAAGTCATGTCGCATAACTGTCGAAAGTCAGCTAGAAAATGTGTTGTTTTGGTTGTTTACGCTCGACAGTTATACGACATGACTTGAATAGTTATCATTTACATCGTCTTGAAGCTATTATGATTAGGATATCTCATACCGTTCAGAAGTTATGACCAAAGAATGACATTTCGCTAAATCGACTTCCGTGGACTGTTTACAAACTCGTCGACAACTATGTTATATGAGAGTGGAAATGATTGATGACGTAGATTTTATCAGCTGATAATGAGCAAGGGAACGGTTTACATGAGAGACTCGAACCCGTGCTCAACTTGATCGGAATCTCTGACGCGTTGTCTCGGCAGGCTGAGCTACGGAGGGTGACGAATATTCGATATTCCTGTTATCGTATTGTGGATTTCACTTGGACACATCATTCTTCATTAAGAGTTTGTCGATTGAATTACATCCTGAATATCCACTATAATTCCTTAAAGGACATCACAACCTCGGTACAAGATCCCAACGAATAATGAATATATCTATTTTTGCTATTCCTAGAGGAAACCAGGAATCATCATCTCAATTCCAAAAGTTGAGGTTAATTCATTCGATTTGGTTGATTTAGTCTTGATTAGCGACAGAAGAATACATTTCCACTAGTGCTAATTCAATGAAAGGACAACACATACATTTGTCCTGTAAAATACTGACTTGTAATAATCATGACGTAATAATCACACGATTCTGTTCCATGTTTCTGTAGAGAATCAGTAATGCCTACGTCATGACTCGTGATCTCAAGAGGATCAAGAGAATTACCAATCATTTCTGAGATAGAGAGGATGATTTCCAGTTTTATCTGAAATTGTATGATTGCATATCTTGATTCTTGATTATTCTCCAAAATCTAGTCTTAGATTTGTGGTGTCCTTCAATGCAGCCACTTCTTGTATCTCTTGTGAATTAGATGGAGATGAAAGAATGTTGTCGTATACTCCTTCAGTTGATCAGTTACAACATATCACCTTGGCGATATCAGGATATCTGTGTTTCATCCCAACCATAGAGTGTTTACATCGTTTGCCTGATGAAGTGGCATAATACTGATCGTACAGCCTACCTTGTCAGGAGATACCAGTGGTGACCACCTGGGGCCGAACATCAGGCCCACTGGTCGATCGAACAGAAAACCCCGCTTACCTGCAATCAGAGAGAGAATATTATAGTATTGAGGTGTACATCATGTATAACATCAATACTAATATCAAAGTGAACATAAGGAGAGAGAGAGAGGATGAGAGGACTTGTTTGATTATTATCACTTTTTATTGATGAAACAGGGAATAGAAGAATTATAGAGACCTCAGATTAGATCAGCTATCCACAAAGCTTGACTGTGGTAATATCATAATATCAAGGATGGATGGCTCGTTATGACAATAAACAAAATAATTAGACGAGCTTTAACGAGGATTCAATTTGACATACTGAACAAAAATTGGTGTTCGTTTTTATGTTTTTTTTCCGGTTCTCCGGAGATCAAACGGCTACAGCTGAAAACTTCAAACTTTTTTTCATGATGGTTCCTCATCTAACTCAGAATTGTATGTTCTTGTGGAATTATCGGGTGGTAACATTCATTTTCATCAATTCTAGAAATTTCAAAAAATACCCATTAGAATAAAACAGCGGAAAAAAGAGAATATTTTTATTTTTCAAAAAAATGAAATTCCGTGTAAAGTTGAATTACATTTTATACACATCTCTGGAAATGTTCAGCTTGATCGGATCAGTAATTTTGAAGAAAACACATAAAATGTGCTAAATTGGTACCAATCGAAGCAGTTTTTTTACCCATTTATAACTTAAATGTCACCCAATTGGCAAATGTGGGCACAAAATTTGCAAAAAAGTTGACATACTATTACTATCCGCTCGTCTAACAACGCATATATGGCGTTCTCCTGGTTTAAAATAATATGAAAGCACAGAATCGTAATTCATCACATGAAATGAATAAAATGCGGTTCTCAAGAGAACTAGTCGTTCATAATAATAACCATAATAATAATAATAATTATTATTATTAATTTCGTCTCTTTGATCCTAAAACAAGATATAAGACTTCATCAATAATTCAAATAAAATAATACAAATTAAAAATTACAAGAGCAGTTCACAAAGATAAATCCCAAATCACTGGGGACATAACAAATTAGTTATAACCTTGTATATTGTTCATGTTATACGGCTAATAAACCTGATCTTTCACGAGCTCGATTTGAGACTAACAACCAATAAACTCCAGAAACATTTCCATCCCATGTAAACAATGGTATGAGTGTTATGTAAACACTCAGTCTTGTACGGTATCTCATTGCATGGGGAGCGAATATGCATAGTCTCAGTTCTGTCTCAATTCATTCCAGAGTAATTTCACTGTTTAACGTATCATGGCCAATTTGTGTCCTATGCTCGCGTTTTCTGTGTTTTATGATAGATCTTGTTCATATGTATGGTGTGTAGTTTGGTATTTTGTATCCCGTTTGGGTAATCTTATCGTTCAACGTACCATCGCTAATTTTTGTCCGATATTCTTGTTTGAGGTGTTTTCTGATAGATCTTATTTGTATGTATGATGTAGTGTTTGGACTTTTTGTGTTTTGTTTGTTTTAATATGGTTTTTACTCACTTGAAGTTGATGCTTTGTGAGCTGACTAAGACGACAAAGGTGGACAGTAGGTTACGTTAGGGTCAGGTTAGTGTATAAACCTCGCGTATACCGCCGGCAGGCGGAACGGAGCTTATATACTTTAATAAAAGTGAAGAAAAAATTGAAAAAAATTGAAAAAAAAAATGGCGTGGTACGTTAATCTGTAATTTTACCTTTGTTTGTTTTAATATGTTTTTTACTCACTTGAATTTGATGCTTTGTGATCTGACTAAGACGACAAAGGTGGACAGTAGGTTAGGTTAGGGTCACGTTAGTGCACAAACCTCGCGTATACCGCCGGCATATTGGCGTCCGTGGATGATGAATGAGATGATGAGATAAAGGGTTATTTTATCACGTGTTTTGGATGGTGGGAAGGAGTCGGTCGTGGCCTGTTGTTAAGGAACCATCCCAGTACTGACCTGAACGACAGAGGGAAACCACGAAAAAACCCTGTCAGGATGGTCGACCATGGCGGGAGTTGAACCCTGGTCTCCTTAATTACGGTTCAGTGTATTAACCACTCGGCCACACGTCTCAAAGAAACACACGCATCAAGTCGAGACTCGACTAATAATTCTACTGA
>OZ023334.1:824663-844134 GCA_964007535.1 Brachyptera risi | reverse complement strand
TTTGTAATTCAAGTAGGCCTACTCAACAATGAGTGACGTCACTTGACAGAAGCCTATAGTTACCATAGCAATACAGCGAACTGGTGGACTGACAAATATTCTGATTGGTCAATTCCAACTGATGAACATTGTTGTCTCTCTCTTGCAACAATGGGTGACGTCACTTGACAGAAGCCTATAGCTACCATAGCAACACAGCAAACTTGTGGACTACCAAACATTCTGATTGGTCAATTCCAACTGGTGCACATTGTTGTCTCTCTCTTTCAACAATGGGTGACGTCAGTTGAGAATACCCCATAGAATATTAACATTTGGTCAAGAAGAAACTCATCGATATAGGTTTGAACTGATCCAAGGATGATATATTTGTTATTAATGATGACAATTGATTGTATAATTTTATATTTGAAAAGTCAGAATTTTCCTGGCCTAGTTTGGATCTGTAGCGACTTATGTCACATGATTGTCGATCGCATACAGCTGTAAAACACACTGTTTGATTTGATAAGTTTCACAATCATGCGTGATGAGTTGAATCGTCTCCATTGAAACCATCTTGAGGGTATTTGAAATACCTGTGTTTCCTTGGTATTAGAATGTTGATATCTCGTACCGTTCCGACGTTATCAGAGAAACACTGACATTCCGTTCAATTGACTCCCATGAAACTATCAACTAAGTGTTGATGTCTTGTTGAATGATTGTTGATATCACTGTTGACTGAGTTTCGTTACCTTGGTAACTAACTGTTGATATCACTTCTAATTTCCTTTTGATATTACTGTTAATTTCCTGTTGATATCAATGTTAATACCCTCTTGATATCACTTCTAATTCCATTTTGATATAACTTCTAAATTCCTGTTGATATCACTTTTAATTTCCTTTTGATATCACTTCTGAACTCCTTTTGATATCACTTTCAATTTTCTGTTGCTATCAATGTTAATTCCCTTTTGATATCACTTCTAATTTCCTGTTGATATCACTTCAACTGGGTATTGATATCACTGTTGACCAAGTTTTGATAGTACTGTTGGATGAGTTTTGATAGCTGAGACGTTCAGGGACGAACAATTCGATCAAATGTCATTCAAAACAGATTTTTTTCAATCAAACTTTCTTTTTTTGAATGAGAAAAATCTGTTGAATAAATATCTCGATGAGTCACAGTCATTCAGGGTCCAGTATTTATCAAGTTTGACTCTCAAATACATACAAACAGCTTCATCTGATTCTCACAATCTTTGCCTTCCAACTGTCAACATCAACAATTCTTTACATCATTATGTGTAATTAGGAAAATAATATTACTTTCCCTTCAATTTTCAAAGTTATCATCATACTTATTATATTATTTCAATATTCTGCAGTCCAATTCAACGCATATTAATAGAACAAAGACTTGTATTATAATTTTAGTTCCTCTAATCTGAAAATAAACACAAGACCTCTTATTTTTTGCACTCAGTGATATATTTAACTTCTCATCATGTGTTGTTGTTGATTTTATTATTATTGTTGTGATCTATGTTCCATGTAATCTTTCGTGTATTGTGATATGTTGATTATAAGGAGAGGAAAATAAATGTAATGAATGAATGAATACATAAATACATCTGGAAATATATCCTGATATTCTCTCTCATACATGAAGCCACACATTTGGAATACTCGTCCTTTTATTACCAAGCCAATGTGTTACATTTGTTCGAAAGACGGTAGACTGGGATGAACACAATTATATGAAGAAGGAATATGGGAATATAAAAGATGGATTATCATATTCTGGAATGTCTGCCTCATCACTCGAATAGTTCGTATATTGAATCTGGACGTGCAAATGAAGAACAGGGGAGGGGAAACCAGTAGGTTGAGATATTCTGTTTTTGAAGGTTGCCCGCATTGTAATTCTTCACGAAGATATAAATAATATTTTCTCATCGCATGAAATCCATAAACCGACAAAAACGATTCCAAACCGAATAGAAAAATAAAGTTATGTAAATTGTTCGTCTCTTTCTGAGAAAATATTCCATCGCATTTCATTGTATTCTATATTTCTTTGTGTGTGTGTCGAATCCGAGGCAAGATTTGAGGGGGGGGGGGGGATCTGCGGCCACGAGAAGCTCATCTGCTTCGACATCTCGGCTCGGTTCGTTATTTCACGCCGTCAGGTTGTCAACACTGATCATCTCACGTCACAGCCCCTCCCCCCCTTCAGGACCCCCCCCCCCTCTTAACATCTCTTCCACACAGGAAACCCAAGACAAACATGGACTAAAGTGTGGCTGCGGGGAAGAGAGGCACAATCAAATCTTTTTTTTTCAATAACATCGAAACTTGATACAAAATCATTGTTCCCCAATTAGGGTTATGGATGAAAGATAGGATCGTTTGGACGGGGCACCACAAGGGCGATCTTACCACCTATTTCAATTATTTGAAATCTGCACATCTGCACACAACATTATTGGGGGCGCCTGAAGAGCGTATACCGGAATAATGTCGACTCGGCTGTGTGACATGGGTTTGGGTGTCCAACCTTACCTGAACGCTAACCACATTACATTGTGAATGACCCCGGAGCCCATGTCACACGACCGAGTCGACTTTATTCCGTTATACGATCTTCAGCGCCCCCAATGTTATTGTCACTGAGCCGACTGGTCGATTGGCTAGCATACTGAACCGTCAATCAAGAGATCGGGGTCCGATTCTCACAATATATGATAGTCGATCATGCTGAAGGTGTTTCTCGTGCATTTCCTCAGTCTTCCATATCAATACTGTGTGGTTCCTCAACAACAGGCCACGACCGACTCCTTTCCACCATCCAGAAACACCTGATGACATAACCTCTCATCCCACCGTCTGACATATCACTAACCGACGCCAATATATCTCAGTCATCAGTATAGTGCGTCTGTTGACTCAATTCAAATTAATGGAATATCATTGTTTCCATACCGATCCGAGATTATATGGGAATGTACTCGAGTTCCTATCCAACAGCTCTAGCGCTCGGGTGGTTGCCGTGGAGACAAGTGTGGAGCTTAGTGGGAGCCTGTTTTCTGTTGGTCTGACACCCGCTGAACCATGCGGTCTCCAGGCAAGTTCCCTAACCACCCCTATCTCACCATCTCTCTAACCCTCTGACGGAATAACTTTAACCCTATTTCATCCCCTTCAAAAACACCTCTACTAAGCCCATTCCAGTCCCTACCTGTCCTATTCAAAAAACAGAATTTACCGACATATAATCTAGCCCCCTTCACAACTACCGCTCTATCATTACCCCGCCTACCTCCATACCCTGACTCATTCCTCAGTAGTATTTCTTAGTACCATCCTTGGTATCATTCCATTTCCTCATTCCTTCCTCATTCCTCATTCCTCATTCCTCATTCCTGACCATCCTCAGTAGGATGGACGTCCTCGTTATCGCTGAATCAGATAGACCTGACGTTGTTTTGTATAGTTTCATGGGTCAACACATATTCTCATATTGTGTTGGTCCTCGGGACGAAAAATGAATATAAATAAATTCATTCCGAATTGTGTATGCGTCCTTTTTGCCCGGAATTCCTCCATGAATACATCCTTCCTCCCATCATCTGACAGAGCCAGAAACCTGGAGTCGTCAGAAAAAAGAAATCGAATTTTAAATCAACAAATCTTCCCCACGCAAAATATTCCCGGCCGGCATTTCTTGTCTGTCGCACTCGACAAAAGCCCGCCGAGGATCTGATTCATCTGCAATTCCACGTCTGGTTATTGACTGAGAGCTGAAGGCGGCGCCTCGATCTCATCTCGCGAGGAATCACGAGTGTCTCTTCTGGGGTGGAGGGAAAATAAGATTCGTTTGCCAGTGGCCCAGTAGACTATCGCACTGCGTTAGGAACTGTATAGTTACCGTTTGGCGTGGGTTGGAGGTAAGAGTCCACGGGAGTCGATTTATCGAAATATCAGTTTTTTGGTGATAACTCCTGAACGGTATAAGATATCAAAATTTTAATACGCGATAAACACAGATTATTTAAATAGCTTCAAGATGATATATTTTTTTCCTTCATTATTATCAGTTTTGTACATACAAAAAAAAAACATTGAACAGTCAAATACAATCCACAAAGTCTCCAAGGGAGACTTGACCGTGGGAAGACAAAAAATTATATTATATCTGTATATTGCTTAGCTCTAGATTTTATACATTAGTTATGCATGGTGATTGAGAAAATATAAACATAATTGATTAATTGAGTGGCAATAAAGAATATGAGTGAAAAAAAAAGAAATATGATCGACACGATGGACTATTATTCACAAAAGAATTATTCGAAATCACACTGATCAAGAGATTGACTTCAATATCAAAAAAGATAAAATAACAAAAATTTCAATGAAAAATAAATATGTGATCTAACAATAACATAGAATGAGAATGTGAGAAATTTACATGACCTTGAGGTGGCTATAACTATTTTTTTAAGTCATGTCGCATAGCTGTCAAGCGTCGACAGCTAAAAAATGTTTTTTTTTCAGCTGTCCGACTCTTTACGGTTATGCAACGTGACTGAAATAGTCATAACTTATATCATCTTGAAGCTATTATAATTATCTGTGTTTCTCGCGTATTGAAAAGTTGATATCTCATACCGTTCTTAAGTTATCACCAAGAAACTGGTATTTCGCTAGATCGACTCCCGTGGGCTCTTAAGGTATAAGGCATGTGTTTTTGTGAGCTCCTCACGCTTATCATCACTCCATAGCTCACAACCATAACATAACAACCAGGCGAGATCAATGAGGAGAGAAAAAGATGTATGAGCCAACTATTCCTATCTTCCTCGAAATGTATAACCTAAAGGAAATACAAGTTATCGGACTTTTTGTGGGAGCCAGGGGAAAAATTTATAATTTTTTCAGTTAATTTTGTGAACGTTTTTTCATAAGTAACTGTTTTAAATATTTAATCGGAACGTCAGCACTTGAAGACTCCGTTGGAATTCTAAGGAATTATCGTTATATAATTATCGTTATATATTATCGTTATATTATCGTTATATAATTAACGTTTCGCCATATCATCTTTTGATTTTTTAAACACTGAATATCCTTATAATTTTATTCAATTCAATTTTGTTTCTACATTTCTCCTATTCAATCAGTTCTCATTCCATGTACTAATATGTTATATTTTCAATCTATTCCTCTATATTAGGCTATGATTATGTATATACAGATGGCTATCCTGTTTCATAATATAGTCAGGGACCGATGAAGGTTTTTTCTTCCATCACCTGCTTCGTACCCCCGAATAACTCAGCTGTTGGTGGGTCGTTGAGCAGCATTGAAACATACAAGAGCAACACTGTGTTATTGTTATATTGGGGTATATGTTATCGGAACTGGAAAACAAAACCTAGAAATGGATCGTGGATGAAAGTTTGCTCGGGATCACGCAACATTATGATTGTAAACATACCGTGTTCAGAGTAGGATACGTGTCTAGACGCTTCTCATATTATCATTGGTCGAAGTTCAACTTCGAGTTCATCAAATCATGGATTCATATAATTATACCTTGGAGAGACACGTTACTCCTGCAGCCGATAGCGACATATGCTCGTTCCAATCTCGGCGCCCATATTGGCCATTCACAAATAGAATCAGAGCAAAGCATTTTATATTACCTTTGATCTATGATTTGTCGTGAACTTTCCGGTTTGTGGAGCGGTGTGAAGCTACTGCCGGGACACACATTTTTTTTTTCAATAACATCGAAACTCCATACCCGAAAATACCCGAGAGAAGAGCTTTTTTTTTGTTCGCGCTTCACGGGTCAAACAAAAATTTAAAATCAGTTGAAACTTGGCATACATAAGTTTCCTCATCTATTGCGATACTGTATAGATTTGAGGCGCAATCGGTTGGTCCACTTCTGATGAAACTCATTTTAAAGTTTTCAAAAATCTCATAAGAATAACTCGGAGGAAAAAATTCGTGAAAAATATTTCCTTCGAGAGAATTAAAATTCTCAGGGAATTTTAATTTAATAATTATACACATTATTCCAAATTATCAGTTGAGTCAGATCAGCCGTTTCGATGTAAAAAAATGTATGATGTAATTTTTGTAAATCACTCAAAGCTAATAAGATTCCAATTTGATCCAAGCTACAGATGTCATCATTTAATCGTAAGCGATTAAAACAAAGCCTTCTTCATTATCATGGAAATCAATCAGGAAATATCAGGGCAGTGACTTAATGGTTTGGATCTCAAGGAGAATAAATATAACCAACCCAAAGATATGTTGATATATTTTCCAGCTCATCCATCAACGCGGAAACACATAACGCGTTTGCCTAGTTAATTTTAGAACAATCCTCCAGCTATTTTCTGATACAATATTCGCCACCCGGTATCCTGAATGACGGTTCAGCGCACTAGCCACTGATTCACATGTGTCAGTAGATGGGTTGATGTACGGAATGAAGTATGACACACCAAGACGGCTGTGGGGCTCTGATCAAGATGTCTATAAATATGATGCGCTGAGATAAGGTTCTCAGATCGATACGTCGTACGAATGCCATATAATGGAACTGTGAATGTCTGATGATGAGACTGTGAATGTGTGATAATGGAACTGTGAATGTCTGATAATGGAAGTGTATGAATGCGAATAGAACGAGAAAGAAGATGAAATGTGTCTAATGGCCTCTAAGCGATCCGAGACGGTCTCATGAACTGACGGAAACCATTCCAGTCCCAAGCATCTGTTAGACTCAATCAACTTTAATATATTTCATTTATGAACAGATTCATCGATTATCACATCTTTGTGAGGAACTCGATCAGAATATTCTTGTTCCTAGGTCATATTAAAGAATCGAGATATGCTGCGAGAAATATATAGCAATTTATTGGAATGAAATTAAAATCAAAACCACTTCAACGCGTGTTACGAGAAATGTTAATTTTCAAGTCGAACCAATTATTGAATGAGGTATGGAAATAGCATTGTTAAACAGGAGTTATGACAACTTGGAATACTGATTATCACCTAACCAACTGGTTCTAAAAGACGTTTCTATAGACCCTGACATTGTACCCGGCGCCTCCATCGCTATCGGTCAAGTGGCTCTCAATCCTGTGGAGGCAGCGGTCACGACAGGAAGAGATCCACGAGATATCTGTCGACCATATCTCTAGTGTCTGCGTGGCTCACCGACAGGACACACCTTCAGGACTGTGCTGTCTGTGACGACACTATGGCTGCAGTCGAAAAGCTGAAGTTGTAAGTACACGTTTTAAGGACGAACCGTTGTTGTGATATATCCGAACATTGCCAGCATTGGTATCAGGAGTGAATCAAACAAACTGTTGTTGATATCTTCCACTTGGAACCAAGTCTATTGAACAATGTTTACTTCCCTCAACAACATCAGATGTGAAGTTGAACATTATGCTATCAACAGAATGAGTCATGAGCCCATTGATTTGATCAGACTCATCACTTTACTGATTGGAGGTCGATTAAGTGGAGATATGCCAATATATCTATGTATATGGATATAAATATATTGGGAATGAATCAATGAACTTTTTCTTCACTCACTCACTGATTCAGAAATCTTCATGCAGTTATGTTGCCCCTGACAACCATGGTATACACACTGGACACGTTCCTGAACCTCCGAAACCTACTCCGAGTAGTTTACTGAACTCTTTGGAACCCACCTTGCCGGGGGATTCTGCGCACTGCAAACACTGGAACTATTTGTCCCAGTGAACCCGGTGGAAGTAATGGCGACCTCCATAAGTGGTGCGAGATTACATTAGTTTAGTCACAGACAAATAGGAGCGTGAATATTCTTGTGAATAATACAGAGACCGAGACGCGTAGTCGAGTGGTAACACACTGAACCGTCATTCAGGAGACCGGGGTTCGATTTCTTCCCTCTGTCGTTCAGCTTGACAGGCTTCCCTCTGTCGTTCAGGTTGATACTGGGATGGTTCCTTAACAACAGGCCACGGCCGACTCCTTCCCACCACCCCAAAACACCCAATACAATAACCTTTCATCTCATCATCTCATTCATCATCCACCGAAGCCAATAGATCGTAGTCATCAGTACAGTGCGTCGTTAAAACCCAATATAAAAAAAAAAAAAATAATGTAAAGAAATCACATCTGGAGAAATGCTAGTGAAATACTGATTGCGTTTAGTTATTGAAGCCTATTGGATAAAATAATTGTACTTGCAAGTACAGCACTGCAAGTGAGGCTGGCAAGCTTCGAATGCACCCGTTGTATCGAATAAATCTTTGTGT
Organism: Brachyptera risi; assembly: GCA_964007535.1. Lineage (NCBI taxonomy): Eukaryota > Metazoa > Arthropoda > Insecta > Plecoptera > Taeniopterygidae > Brachyptera > Brachyptera risi. Next base: position 835,789 of record OZ023334.1, on the reverse strand, counting down.
TTCACACAACACCGCTACAAGACTTGAAGAATCCACACATGTCCGGGTCATTACCCCCCCCCCTCCCCCCCCCGATGCAGACGTCTCACACGGACGTGCCCGATTGTCACAGCTGTCTCCAACTGCACTATCCGTCATAATGCACCAGGGATGCACTCGGCAAGGAAATGCAGCGATGAGAAGTGCATTCAAATGATATTATAATGTATCGGATCTATTCGGTTCGGCTGAGTGAGATTGTCTCCTTGGTCACGTGTTGTCTTCACTGCGCGTGCGTGACTCGGTCTGCTTCCACAGCAAGGAACAGTCATGTGTCAAGGGGGCGTTGTGAGCCACATGCCTACAATGTTGAATGTACAATTTCTCGGTACCCCGATTCTCACGAAATGTGAAAATTGAATCAATCAAATGGTCACAGTGATTAAATACAACCTTTATTCAAATGTACTGAGACAAAAAAGCTCGTATTTCTATTTTTTTTGAAAAAAATACCACATTTCTGGGCATCTGACAATTTTCAATTCAAACGTCATCTCACATAGGAGAGGAAACGTTTCCGGACATGTTCGGCATGAATATATACGTGGTAACAATTTGGAGTGAATATTCTTGATAGTTGCAGAGATTGAGGTATCGGGATTCGAAGAAATTATAATTTGAAAAAAATAGATTTGAAAAAAAAGCATGAAAGTGAATCGAACTGTTATATAAGAAGTGGGCCAACAAAGTGCTGAATGTGAACAATCATACTATCGAAATATAAAATACAACATAGTTTTAGATACATTATTTAAGATACTCAAGTTGGGCCATCATAATTACCAGTTTGTCACATCATTATGTGTAATTATGAAAATAATTTTACTCTTTCTACAAATTTCGAAGTTATTATCATACGTATTATATTATTTCAATAATCTCCGGTCCAATTCACCAATTCTATGAATTTTGATCTATTCAGTCAGCGGTTCGCCGCTTGCGAGAAAACGAAGTCGATTCAGAAGAATTGAAGTTGTTATTAATATATAGGCCTACCTGTAGAAAATATCCGAGTGAAATTGGATGTACAGAGGTACAATGAAAAAGTGCAATTCAAGTCATGTAATCCTTTCTCATACCAACCTGAAGGAATTAAGAATGGCAGTGTCTCTTCCGTATCAAAATGCCGATATCTCCTACCGTTTGATAGTTATTATTTGAACACTGAAAATTCATAATAAATTCTTAGTATTGTTGAAATAGATGAAAAATAATGAAATATTTACAGTCTGTAGTGAGGAATTCACATGAGGTATGGAATATGATCTCACTTCACAAGGAATTATCGAAAAACTATGGAATAATTCCCACTCTTATAGGGCTTTCTCTGTGTGTTTTTTCTCTTTTTTTTTTGTAAGCACTCCACATGTCGCAGGGTTGACTGATCGACATGAAACTTTTTGTGTAGACGCAAACTCATCCAACTTAAAATTGTATTGTTTTTAGATGGATCGGTTCAACCAATTTTGAGAAATCTTATCACAAAATTTTCAAAAACCCCATGAGATTGGGCTGGGCAAGAAAATTTGAAAAATGAAAGTTCTCAAAAAAATTGAAATTTTCCCTGAATGTGAACACAATAATAATACACATGATAACAATTTTGTATGCAGTTTGGACCAGCCGTTCTGAAGAGAATAATTTAATAAATGGTTTTTATTCGACAAATAGATGGAAAATTGTTGCAAAACCATTGCTGTGTTTCATTGCTTTCTGGAATGTATATTCACCGAATTTTTCATGGGATTCAAGGTGTGTAGAGTTTTCAATTATACCGAAGTCGATTAAGTGGCACAGATGAAACTACTTCAACGACTTTTATACCTCATTCAGATATCTCACTCATCTTACGACGCATATGTTGCGTTTGACCAGTATAATTTTTCAATCAATTCTTCGAAGGGACGAATCATCGAATATGTCCTAAACCCAATGACGAGTCATCATTAACTTATTCCTGTCCAATAGTTATCTATACTGCCATGATTTTGCGCCCGATCATCTCAGAATGGTCAATTCGTCACTCATGACCCCTCGAGGCGGTGAAGCGGTTCTGCGGACCCCACCAACAGCTGGGATATAAGGGGGTTCGAACGTACGGATGGAAGATGAAGATGTTCTAGGAAACCCACGCATCATGCGCGACTCAAGCCCCGCCTGATATGTCCTCACTGCACGATGTGGCATTAAGAGGAATTGATGACTTAGCCGACTGAGCTACGGTAGTCGGCTGATGTGAAATTAACCAATGCACATTCGAAACCACTCCATCACATGAGCGTGTCGAAGATTCCATTTCACATACCGAAAAAAAATGGGCATGGTTCTTATGTTTTTGTTTTTTTGTTTGTTTGTAATTTTGTGCGCGGCATATAGGATCAGGAAAAAATATCTACCGACTTGAAACTTTCTATGCATATTTCTGTCATACCAGAATGGGTTGGCATCGTTTTTCAGAAAAATCGGTCAGAATTTTTTTCCGGAAAAAATCGGAAAGTTTGAGAAATTCTCATGAGAATTGCACAGATGGAAAATACTTGGAATGTGGAAAATTTTTGAAAGCTTCAACATTTCCACTGAATATGGAAAACATGATTATAGATATTTGCACTGACTTTCACAACAATCGGATGAGAAATAACAAAGAAAACGCAATAAAAGTATACATTTTATTGAATATTGGTAGCAAATGATTTAGCAAAGTGTATATATGCGACAGTTTGCAGCACTATGAATATCAACAAGTTGCAGGTAAGGTTTTTGAACGTTTGATATAATCCAAGGTCTGTAGATGTGGATTTATCTGACAAAATATTCTTCATTCTAGATCTCTATACATCCAAGCTCATCTCACAACACACATCCCGCGTTTTCCTAGTTTATTATTCATTCAGTTTCGAAAATAAAATGTACACACTTCAATCAAGAAGTTAATCCACAGCTACTATAAATGTCCACTAATAATTACGTTCATGTCAGCAACGTGATAACAACAAAATAGCAGTTTTCTGTGTCATCTCGCTCGACTACCAACTTCTCGGCAATTATTCACAGCGCCTGGTCACGTGTCCCCAACAGCCAATCACAATTAACCTGCCAAGAGACTCGGTTTAATCGCGTCGAGCTCTGAGTGGGGCTTAAATATTTCAACGTCGGCCGTGAATAGTTCCGGTTATGACGCATGTCGACTGCAGCGCTGCAGTCAAGAGGCAAGCGATGCAATTAGCCGCAATGGAAGGTAATTATTATAATTAGGTTATGAAGTGGAAAGATCATTTCAGATAACAACAAATCTTATTGGCCAATATTCAAACATGGGTGATGTTTTATGGCACCAATCATGATCTTTTCCATATTGGGTTTGACAACGCGCTCTACTGATGACCATACAAACTAATGGTGTCGGTGAATAATAATTTTAATAATAATAATTTTTACTATCCGAGACTGTACAAACAGTATGATATACGTCATGAATTACAAATATACATATAATAAGCATTGTTCAAGAATAGCTGGAAGCTAAAAAATCGTCAACAGAGTGAAGAGCATTTTCACATAACAGTTTCATGACTCTGAATTTAAACATATGCATGCTGGATATCTTCTTGATGTCTATTGGTAGGTTGATATAAAACCGTGACATTGAATATATTGCGGTCCTTTCTTATTCAGCATAGGTCCATGTTTGTCCACACGTAGGTCATTACGACGTCGTGTATCATGTTGATGGAATGATATATGAGATGGTGAGATGATGAGATGAAAGGTTATTCTATTAAGTGTTTTGTATAATGGGAAGGAATCGGCCTTGGCCTGTTGTTAGGGAACTATACCAGTATTGAATTGAACGACATGAGGAAACTATAAAAAAAAACTGTAAGGATTTCCATGGCGGGAATCGAACTCAGGTGTTCTGAATGACGGTCCAGTGTATCAACCACTAGGCAAACGCGTTATGTGTCTTCGCGTTGTGGATGAGCTGGAACATATCAACTCATCTTTGAAATGGTTATTCATATATACATTTAATATATATATATATATATATATATATATATATATATATATATATATATATATATATATATATATATATATATATATATATATATATATATATATATTTATATATATATATATATATATAAATGAATATATATATACATATACACCTTGAGATCCAAACAATTAAGTCACTAGATGCCATCTTATTTCCCAATCAATTTCTATGATAATAAAGGAGGCTTTGTTTCAATCGTTGACAGTTAATTGGTGACACCTGTTGCTTGTATTTATCGTGTATCTTGATAGCTTTGAGTGATCTACAAAAATTACATCATGTATTTTTTACATCAAACGATCCTACTTTGTCAAACAGTCTTTGTTATATATATATATATATATATATATATATATATATATATATATATATATATATATATATATATATATATATATATATACACATATGAATGTTTCATCTCCAATAAGGAGCCGGTGTATTCGCAGTCTCACAGTTCTATTCCGTGAAAAACTACAACAAACTTCTATACGATATATAAAGTTGATATGAGAAGCACTCAATTTTGTCTGAAATCATATAAATATATATATATATATATATATATATATATATATATATATATATATATATATATATATATATACATATATATAAATATATATAAATATATATATATATATATATATATATATATATATATATACATATATATATATATATATATATATATATATATATATATATATATATATATATATATATATATATATATATATATTTATATGCTTGTGATCCTCGGTGTCATGTACAAGCTTGCACACAGGTGTAAGAGAAATAACAAGGATGATCCAGTTAGACAGATAAACTTCTTGTTCAATTTAATTAAAATTGTACAACATTGTCCTGGCAACGTGGGGTCAGGTTCCCGTTAAGAGCGCCTGGAAGGACTGTTCGTGTCGGTCTGGAACTGTATGGAATATCAACATTCCCGTTAAGAGCGCCTGGAAGACGATCCAGAGGACGCGGTCTGGAACTGTACGGGACATCAGCATTCCCACTCAACAGAGATACACGTCTGTTGAGTGGCTCAGAGATAACCGGAAGCGCATTCTTGTACCAGATAAACCCGGTCCTGACGCATACCAAGATGCATGGAGGGTTGCGTTGGTTCGCTGGTTGAAGGTGGTGACGTCACTTCCCATCCCTCTCATGTTGAGATGTGTTCCCAGTAAGTTACATTGACACTGCAAACATCACTCTGTTAGTAGAGGTCCCCCTTGAACGAACACATCATATACAAATACACGACTGCGTTCTGCGTTTCTCTCTGCGCTCGGATCCAGGAGAGATGGAGGTTCCGAGCGACCGTCCCCCCTATACCACACCATTAGCGCACGGGTGGTTCGAGCCTTCTCCCATCTGCTCAATACAGCCACATATCCCTGCATAATGTATTAATGTGATGCCACGCATGTTCGTTTGAGACTTAGTGCCTTTAAGACGCTGTTCGAATACCTAATTCCACTTCTGAGAATTACTGAGGTTTATGGATGGTAATACATACAAATAGGGGTTGATATACATCAGGTTCTGGGAATCATCGTTTGGTGACAACCCCATGAACATCTTAGTGATACGGGGGTACGAACCATCTCAAGAGGCCACGGGAGTCGATTTAGCGAAATATCAGTTTTTTGGCAATAACTTTCGAACAGTAGGCCTATGAGATATAAGAATTCCGATACGCGAGAAACACAGATGATCATAATGACTTCAAGTTGGTTCAAGTTATGACTATTCAAGTCATGTCGCATAACTGTCGAAAGTCAGCTAGAAAATGTGTTGTTTTGGTTGTTTACGCTCGACAGTTATACGACATGACTTGAATAGTTATCATTTACATCGTCTTGAAGCTATTATGATTAGGATATCTCATACCGTTCAGAAGTTATGACCAAAGAATGACATTTCGCTAAATCGACTTCCGTGGACTGTTTACAAACTCACCGACAACTATGTTATATGAGAGTGGAAATGATTGGGTGACTTGGATGTTATCAGCTGATAATAAGCAAGGGAACGGTTTACATGAGATACTTGAACCCGTGCTCAACTTGATCGGAATCTCTGACGCGTTGTCCAGGCAAGCTGAGCTACGGAGGGCGACGAATATTCGAGATTCCTGTTATCGTATTGTGGATTTCACTTGGACACATTATTCTTCATTCAGAGTTTGTCGATTGAATTACATCCTAAATATCCACTTTAATTCCTTAAAGTACGTCACAACCTCGGTACAAGATCCCAACGAATAAGGAAAATATCTACTTTTGCTATTTCTAGAGGAATCAGGAATCACCATCTGAATTTCGAAAGTTGGGGACCATCTGAATTTCGAAAGTTGGGGACCATCTGAATTTCGAAAGTTGGGGACCATCTGAATTTCGAAAGTTGGAGTCAATTTATTCGATTTGGTTGATTTAGTCTTCATTAGCGACAGAAGAATACATTTTCATTGGTGCTAATTCAATGAAAGGACAACACATACATTTGCCCTGTAAAATCCTGACTTGTAATAATCATGACGTAATAATCACACGATTCTGTTCCATGTTTCTGTGGAGAATCGGTGATGCCTACGTCATGACTCGTGGTCTCAAGAGGATCAAGAGAATTATCTATCATTCCTGAGACTGAGAGGATGGTTTCCAGTTTTTTGGATGAGTTAATTGGATGAATAAATATCTTGATTATTCGGTAAAATCTCGTTTCAGATTTGTGGTGTCTTTTAATGCAGCCGCTTTTTGTATCTCTTGTGAATTAGATGGAGATGAAAGAATGTTGTCGTATACTCCTTCAGTTGATCAGTCATAACATATCACCTTGGCGATATCAGGATATCTGTGTTTCATCCCAACCATAGAGTGTTTACATACCACGCTGTAAAGCAAGGTTTCCAGTTCCGATTTTTTCTCATCGTCCGACACAATATCGGTACGATTTTTGTCATGCATGTTTCCACTTCCCTGCACCGTAACGTTTTCGTGACGTCATAGCCATAGCTTTCATTACATTTAAACTCACAGGCTTCTTCGAATGTGAGGAATGTGAGTGTAACTTCCGGTAAAATCGTCCTTTCGGCCGATGAAAGTTGGAGTGGAGTCAGTAATCATTTTACCGAATAGGTACCGAAACGGTGTCGTGAACTGCCATGTTATTTAGGTGAATACTGGCTTGTGATTGGCCAGTTGGGAAAATCGTGTCGGACGAGAAGAAAAATTCGGAACTGGAAACCCTGCTCAGCCTGATGAAGTGGCACAATACTGATAGCACAGCCTACCTTGTCAGGACATACCAGTGGTGACCACCTGGGTTCGAACATCAGGCCCACTGGTCGATCGAACAGAAAACCCCGCTTACCTGCAATCAGAGAGAGAATATTATAGTATCGAGGTGTACATCATGTATATCATCGATACTAATATTGAAGTGAACATAAGGAGAGAGAGAGGATGAGAGGACTTGTTTGATTATTATCACTTTTATTGCTGAAACAGGGAATAGAGAACTCAGATAAGATCAGCTATCCACAAAGCTTGACTGTGGTGATATCAAGGATTAATGACACGATATTATAATAAACAAAATAATCAGACGAGCTTCAGCGAGGATTCTATTTGACATACTGAAAAAAATTGGTGTTCGTTTTTATTATTTTTTTTTCTTCTTTTTTCTCATGTTTTTTTGTCGGTTCTCCACAGGTCAAACGGTAACAACTAACAACTTCAAACTTTTTTAAATCATAGTTCCTCATCTAACTCAGATCTGTATAGTTTTGTGGCATTATCGGATGGTAACTTTCATTTTTATGAATTTTAGTAATTTCAAAAATACTCAACAGCGGAAAAAATAGAATATTTTTATTTGAAAAAAAAATGAATTTCTGTGTGAAGTTGAATTACATTTTTATACACATTTCTGGAGATGTTCAGCTTGATCGGATCAGCCATTTTGAAGAAAAAACATGAAATGTGCTGAATTGGTACCACTCGAAGCAGTTTTTACCCATTTGTAACTTGAATGTCACCCAATTGGCGAATGTAGGCAAAAGTTTTGCAAAAAAGTCGACATACCATTACTATCCGCTCGTCTCACAACGCGTATATAGCGTTTTCCTAGTATAAAATAATACGAAAGCACAGAATCGTAATTCATCACATGAAATGAATAAAATGCGGCTTCCAAGAGAACTAGTCGTTCATGATGATAATAATAATAATAATGATAATTATTATTATTAATTTCGTCTCTTTGATCCTAAAACAAGATATAAGACGTCATCAATAATTCACATAGAATAATAAGAATTAGAAATTACAAGAGCAGTTCACAAAGATAAATCCCAAATCACTGAGCACATAACAAATTAGTTATAACCTTGTATATTGCTCATGTTATACTGCTAATAAACCTGATCTTTCACGAGCTCGATTTGAGACTAACAACCAATAAACTCCAGAAACATTTTCACCCCATGTGAACAATGGTATGAGTGTTATGTAAACACTCAGTCTTGTACGGTATCTCATTGCATGGGGAGCGAATATACATAGTCTCAGTTCTGTCTCAATTTATTCCAGAGTAATTTTACTGATTAACGTACCATGGCCAATTTGTGTCCTATGCTCGCGTTTTCTGTGTTTTATGATAGATCTTGTTCATATCTATGGTGTGTTGTTTGATATTTTGTATTTTGTTTATATGTATTTCACTCACTTGAAGTTGATGCTTTGTGATCTGACTAAGATGACAAAGGTGGACAGTAGGTTAGGTTAGGGTCAGGTTAGTGTACAAACCTCGCGTATAACGCCGGCATATTGGCGTCCGTGGATGATGAATGAGATGGTGAGATGATGAGATGAAGTGTTATTTTATCACGTGTTCTGGATGGTGGGAAGGAGTCGGTCGTAGCCTGTTGTTAAGGAACCATCCCAGTACTGACCTGAACGACAGAGGGAAACCACGAAAAAAAAACCTGTCAGGATGGCCGACCATGGCGGGAGTTGAACCCTGGTCTCCTGAATTACGGTTCAGTGTATTAACCACTCGGCCACACGTCTCAAAGAAACACACACATCAAGTCGAGACTCGACTAATAATTCTACTGAGCCGTATATTGTTAAGTATTGTTGTTTCATCTAGTTGGACATTAAGGAGATAGCTGCGCTACAGGCAATCGGGACCCTGGAAATACTTCACTTCGAAGACGCGAGTTCTTCATATTAGGATAGAGTATGTTGGTATCACTACATCTTGGCTCGGCTAATCACCCCCCCTCCCCCTCCCCCTCCCCCCCCTCCCCCCTCATGAACCCAAGAGTGCGAGCTCGCTATAAGCCGGGACTCGGATGAATGGGGGCCGTGGAATCGAACCGAGCGAGAGATTAAACCTATGACTATCAATAACGTAACGGGATAAGCAACACGGCATAAGTCCTATCCTTTTAACATTAGGCCGTTTTACCATGATGGAATCAGCGCGCTTTCGTGTACATTTGTGAGATTCGCAATTTCAAATCAAATCGTACGTATTAGGCTCGTATTTCAATATATAGTACATAGTTGTACAATTGCATTGATTTTAATCTTTCTCGTAGATGATGAGTAATTATCGAGTTATCAAATGGTAAATATAGCAGTAGGGATCTTGACTAGGGGACTAAATGCTTTTACAGACGTATTTCAAATTTAGATTGGCTAATTCAAATGGAATTTACTCCAATATTGTTTAATGCAGTTGGAAAGAGCTGGATTCACAGATTGCATTACATCTATTACTTGTATAGATCAACATACAATAATACCAGCAAATCATCATAACATTTGTGAGGCGGCATCTCTTTGATATACGCATGGTGTGAAAGGAAACCGCCATGTTGCTTATCCCGTTACGTTATTGATAGTCATAGATTAAACCAAGAGAAGGATTCCGGCTCGGAACAAAGAGAGAATCTCCCCGCGGAATATGAGGGCGATGACCTCTGTGCTGAGATTACCTGTTGCACTCCACTGCCTGGCAGATTCTAGGGGCCTTCACACTTTCATTGCACTTTCACTCTACACTTCACTCTACACTTTCACTCTACACTTCCACTCTACACTTTCACTCCACACTTTCACTCTACACTTTCACTCTACACTTCAACTTTACACTTTCACTCTACACTTTCACTCTACACTTTCTATCTACACTTCACTCTACACTTCCACTCTACACTTTCATTCGCACTTACACTTATACTCTACACTTACACTCTACACTTACACTCTACACTTCACTCTACACTTTCACTCTACACTTCCACTCTACACTTTCACTCCACACTTTCACTCTACACTTTCACTCTACACTTCCACTTTACACTTTCACTCTACACTTTCACTCTACACTTTCTATCTACACTTCACTCTACACTTCCACTCTACACTTTCATTCGCACTTACACTTACACTTGAAATGAATGAAAGAATCTATGTATAAATAGCTGCCGTCTGTGCACCCTGTCTAGCTAGCATGACCGTCGACGACTCACTCGCTACTGGCAACCGACCGCGTGTTCCCCCTCCCCCTCTGCTCACAATCATCCCCTGGACCCGGTCACGTGACGCTGGCAAGTGGTTCAAGGTCGAGAGGTCACAGTGGTCACTATTTGTTGTGATTGGTCCTAATTGTACGTCGTGCAGGTAAACACATGTCTCATCTGTTGCCTCAAACTTAATCATTATTATTATTATCGACATTATTATTATCATCACTAGGAAAACGCCATATATGCGTTGACAGACGAGCGGATAGTAATAGTATGTCGATTTTTTTGCCAAACTTTTGCCTACATTAATTGCCAATTGGGTGACATTTTAGTTATAAATGGGTAAAAACTGCTTCGAGTGGTGCCAATTTAGCACATTTTATATTTTTTATTCAAAATGGCTGACCCGAACAAGCTGAAAATTTCCAAAAATGTGTATCAGAATGCAATACAACTTCACACAGAATTTCA
>OZ023334.1:804663-819663 GCA_964007535.1 Brachyptera risi | reverse complement strand
ACCTGATTGGGTTATCATGTTGAGGTGTGGGGAGGAGAGAGAGTGGAGCCAGTGGAGAGATTGTGAAAGACTGGAAGAGAAGAGAGGATTGTTGAATAAATAGACCAACCTGATTGGGTTATCATGTTGAGGTGTGGGGAGGAGAGAGAGTGGAGCCAGTGGAGAGATTGTGAAAGACTGGAAGAGAAGAGAGGATTGTTGAATGAATAGGCCAACCTGATTGGGTTATCATGTTGAGGTGTTGGGAGGAGAGAGAGTGGAGCCAGTGGAGAGATTGTGAAAGACTGGAAGAGAAGAGAGGATTGTTGAATAAATAGACCAACCTGATTGGGTTATCATGTTGAGGTGTTGGGAGGAGAGAGAGTGGAGCCAGTGGAGAGATTGTGAAAGACTGGAAGAGAAGAGAGGATTGTTGAATGAATAGGCCAACCTGATTGGGTTATCATGTGGAGGTGTTGGGAGGAGAGAGAGTGGAGCCAGTGGAGAGATTGTGAAAGACTGGAAGAGAAGAGAGGATTGTTGAATAAATAGACCAACCTGATTGGGTTATCATGTTGAGGTGTTGGGAGGAGAGAGAGTGGAGCCAGTGGAGAGATTGTGAAAGACTGGAAGAGAAGAGAGGATTGTTGAATGAATAGGCCAACCTGATTGGGTTATCATGTTGAGGTGTTGGGAGGAGAGAGAGTGGAGCCAGTGGAGAGATTGTGAAAGACTGGAAGAGAAGAGAGGATTGTTGAATAAATAGACCAACCTGATTGGGTTATCATGTTGAGGTGTGGGGAGGAGAGAGAGTGGAGCCAGTGGAGAGATTGTGAAAGACTGGAAGAGAAGAGAGGATTGTTGAATGAATAGGCTAACCTGATTGGGTTATCATGTGGAGGTGTTGGGAGGAGAGAGAGTGGAGCGAGTGGAGAGATTGCGAAAGACTGGAAGAGAAGAGAGGATTGTTGAATGAATAGGCCAACCTGATTGGGTTATCATGTGGAGGTGTTGGGAGGAGAGAGAGTGGAGCCAGTGGAGAGATTGTGAAAGACTGGAAGAGAAGAGAGGATTGATGAAGAAGTGTTCCTATCTGAAAGAATCGAGAGTTTGATAAGCCTATATAATCCTTGTTCACCATTTGAGGCCAAGTATGAGTGGGCAAGACAGTTTAGAAGCCGCACCTCGTGGTTATGATTCAACACTTCGAGGCGGTACAGTCATGCAATGTGAATAATTATCCATTTCATAAGAAGACGATATCTGTTTATCTCGCGTCGGGTTGAAGGATGAACTACAAGATTGATTCAACTCCATTTCCGATCTGGACACTAGTTTAGACTGGCATTTCAATAATCTTCCACAATTTAAATCAATTCCAAGATATATGCTAACTTGGTGTGCATTCATGATTCACTGTTCAATTATTCAACAACCTTGAATTTATCTGTTTTCATGTTCTTGTTTGTATTATTTTCGTTTTGATTCCTATTGTTTGTTCTCATGTATGTGTTGTCCTCTTATTCAAATTAGCACTAGTGGGAATGTATCTTCATGTTTCTTATGGAGAGTGAATCAATCAATCAACTATATGCAATGTATCTAATTCAGGAATTCATATGAATATGATGATGTTATTTTAAAAATTGATAATATCATTCAATTCTATATTGGATGAGGATTTGTAAATATACATCTCATTTGACACTGACCTGACCCACATGACTTTGAACATCCGTGAAGAGTCTGAGGACCATACAACACCTTGTGGAGGGATGAAGAGGAGTCAACTCCTCTATAGGAACCTTGAGAGGTTGAGGTTTGTAGACACTTGCTTTCGAGTACAATTCAATTTAACCGAACAGTCGATCGGTTTCAAGGACGGTCACGTGTTGGGACAGTTCGTTTTAGTACAGTTTTACATTTCCCTTCACAAGAGAATGGGTTCAAGAGAGGGGAGATGGCGGGAGCTGCATGAGTTGATTGAAAGGAATGAGTCAGGGTATGGAGGTAGGCAAGGTCATGATAGAGCAGTAGTCATAAGGCGGGCTAGATTATATGTCGGTAAATTCTCTTTCTTGAACAGGACAGGTAGGGACTGGAATGGACTTAGTAGAAGTGTTTTTGAAGGGGATGAAATAGGGTTAAAGATATTCCACAAGAGAGTTAGGAAGGTGGTTGTATAGGGGTAGTTGGGAAACTTGCCACCGCGCATTTATGTGCAATTGCAAGAGTTTCAAATAAATAAATAAATAAATAACTCCCTGAACTCCCTCCTCACTCTCTCTGACCTGTCATAGGAATCGGGGGGGATGTTGTTAAATGATTATAGATAAAACATATCCATTTCATATTTAATTTCATGAATTGCTGAATTTTATCATACATATAATGTACACAATCGCCGATGATGGAAACAATTATTATTATTATGCATCGAAAGGGAGAATGGAATAGATGCGATAACGAATCAAACTCTCTCTTAACTACAGACAGAAGCGAACTCAGCGATTTGAATTGATTAAATACGATTAACTTTTATCACTCTTGAGCATCGGACGTGCAGGGATTAAACGAATGGAGAATCACGACGGGGATTCAATTACAGGAGGATTCCACATTTGATTGATTCGAAAATAGAATTGGTCTTCAATTATCAATCGCGTTCGTTGAGAGTGAAACTGAATGGAGGAGAAATTTCCAGTTTTCCTCTCGATTGAACAGGAATTCATCCAGGCCATCACACACACATGAAAATGATGTGTTCATATGAATACATATATATATATATATATATATATATATATATATATATATATATATATATATATATATATATATATATATATATATATATATATATATATATATATATTGTAGCGTGGAATATGAGCGCCGGAAGAGGACGATAAAATGTCACTTTTCGGGGAAAAAGACATTCTAATTATAAAAATATATATATATATATATATATATATATATATATATATATATATATATATATATTTATATATATATATATATATATATATATATATATATATATTATATATATATATATGTATATATATATATATATATATATATATATATATATATATATATATATATATATCTTTTTTTTTTTTTTTGATGAGCGTAGCAAAGTCTCCATCCCAGTCTAATGGGGGTTTGTCTGTGTGTTTTTTTTTGTTTCGTTTTTTGTAAGCACTCCACAGGTCGCAGGGGTTGACTGATCGACATGAAACTTTTTTTGTGCAGGGAAACTTATCCAACTCAGATTTGTAATGTTTTTGGGATAATCGGTTGAACCGATTTTGAGAAATATCATCTCAAAATTTCTAAAAACCCCATAAGATTTGGCTGGGCGGAAAATGTTGAGGAAATAAAATCTCTCCAAATGAAATAGAATTTTCTCTGAATGTGTATACATGGATTTTACACATTATCACGATTTTTTATGCAATTCCAATCAGCCGTTTTGAAGAAAAAAATTAAAACAACTGTTTTTTTCATCAAATATATCATGAAAATTGTGACAGAATTGAGTTGTCGAGATTCACTGCTTTCTAGATTCAAGAGTTGACCAACAGTGAAGTATTTTTTATATACATCAAGGTGTGTAGAATACCAGAGTCAATGAAGTGGCAAGAGGAGAACTACTTCAACGACTTTAATAGCTTATTCAGATATCAAGGCGTGTAGAATACCAGAGTCGATAAAGTAGCAATGGTAGAACTACTTCAAGGACTTGTATACCTTATTCAGATATCTCGCTCATCTTACAACGCATATTTCGCGTTCGACTAGTATATATATATATATATATATATATATATATATATATATATATATATATATATATATATATATGTATATATATATATATATATATATATATATATATATATATATATATATATATATATATATGTATATATATATATATATATATATATATATATATATATATATATATATATATATATATATATATATATATATCCAGCTCAAATTCTTATCGTGATTGGTATTAACAACGATGATTGATATCGGAACAAATAGGAATATTCAACAAGGAGTGTGAGAGCAAGAAGGGAATGAATGAAGGCGAAGTGAAGAACCAACGTCCCCAACTGATTCAAGCTCAACTACAGCCAACCTAAATCCAACTTCCGGTTTGACGAAGTAGCCACTCCGAACCCTAATCTCAGATCGATAACTGAACTGGCCAGCAAATCGAGCAAACAGTCATTACCGCTATCTCACTGCAGTTATTCCTCACATCTCCATGACCTGTGTGGCTATTGCTATTGTATGAGCGACCAGTGTGATAATGTCGCCCGCGATAACTGCATGCGGTGTCATATATTGTCTGCTTTATCTGCTCCGTACCCAGCCGCATGCACAGTGCAGTGCAGTGTGGAGGAAACTGCAATTATAATCCCCTCTCTCTCACTCACTTCTCTTCCCCTCATCTCCCTCTCCATATCACCTTCTTTCTCTCTCTTCCTCTCTCTCTCCCTCACTTCTCCCTCTCTCTTTCTCTTTTTCTCTCTCTCTTTCTCTCTCTCTCTCGCTCTCTTTCTTTCTATTTCTCTCTCTCTCTTTCTCTCTCTCTTTCTCTCTCTCTCCCTCTCTCTCTCTCTTTCCATCTCTTTTCCTCCCTTCTCTTTCTCTCTCCTTCACTCTCTCTTTTTCTTTCTCTTTCTCACTCTCTTTTTCTCTCTCTATCTCCTTCACTTCTCCCTCTATCTCTCCCTCTATCTCTCCCTCTCTCTCTCTCTCTCTCTCTCTCTCTATCTCCATCTCCCTTCCTTCTCTCTCTCTGTGTCTTCATCCTCCTATATAACCAGGCCTGCGATCTATCATGGCTTCTGCCAGGATGAATGTTGGTCAGTATTCAGGTAGTTTCTCGGGGATTGTTATTCTATCTGCCCTCATGTCTCGCTCACACGTGTCATGCTTGGAATCCAAGAGGACCGGATGTAGTTCTTCAGGGTGGCAGTCCGATGGAAAGTTAAAGACTTCTCGAAGTTGTGTTTGTGTTGGGTGAGGAAATATGTCCGGACACGTTCGTGAAATGTTTTCCTAATAATGGGGACAGATATTGAAAGATGGTGAGAACTCGTCAGACAGCTGGAGAACATATCTTGTGAAACAGTGGTTGAAAGTGTGTATGGTGTGAGAGAGACAGTATCACATATTCTGTACCGTTAGACAATATGTCAGACAGAGAAGTGATTGGACTATTGGTTGAAGCTGGAGAACATATTTCGTGAAACAGTGGTTGAAAGTGTGTATGGTGTGAGAGAGACAGTATCACATATTCTGTACCGTTAGACAATATGTCAGACAGAGAAGTGATTGGACTATTGGTTGAAGCTGGAGAACATATTTCGTGAAACAGTGGTTGAAAGTGTGTATGGTGTGAGAGAGACAGTATCACATATTCTGTACCGTTAGACAATATGTCAGACAGAGAAGTGATTGGACTATTGGTTGAAGCGTGAGGAAAAATTCATCATTCTTCTTCGTTCAACTTTGTAAGCGATTCAACCTCACTGAATAGACTCCAGAACCTTGATATTCAACCTCAGTATCAGCATGTATTTTCTAAAATATTGTTTCTCTCATTCTACCGAATAAGTATTCAATTAAAACATAATATTTCCTAGACAGAAGCTCGATGGTATTAGCAATTCTTGTATAAAACTCTATTGTATGGTATTTTTTCTCTCTGCATCCATCCATTATATTCATTGTTATATTATTCTGTGTCTAATTGGCAACGTTTTGAAAGGCAGAATGTTTATTTTTTACCGATGGATTATTTATATGTTGACTCATTGTCTACTTCTCTCCACACTGAAAGGATGTATTCAAATTCTAAAAAACCGTTCATACAGTTTTAATGAATCAAATGTGTGGATATATCGTTTCATACTCCGTATTTTCATTCTTTTTCGAGGATGTGACCAATTCGATATCATTATTCCCAGACTTCATCTCAATGTATGTATTCTTGTATAGAACACAATTATACTATCTCATTGCTCCGTTCACCCATCTGGTATCTGTCTATATATATATATATATATATATATATATATATATATATATATATATATATATATATATATATATATATATATATATATATACAAATATATATATATATATATAAATGAATATATATATATATATATATATATATATATATATATATATATATATATATATATATATATATATATATATATATAAGTACATATATATATTTATATATATATATATATATATATATATATATATTCATATATATACATATATATATATATATATATATATATATATATATATATATATATATATATATATATATATATATATATATTCATATATATACATATATATATATATATATATATATATATATATATATATATATATATATATATATATATATATTCATGTATATAGATCATGTAATTCCGTGTCGAATAGGAAACCTTCATGTAGGCAGTGTCTCCATGGTTTCGTGATGAAGAATTATATTCAATTACCTCATCTACTTCAGAATTATTCAATGAAATTGCAAGACATTATCTCACGCGGGCTTCAGGACTTTCCAATATACCTCAACTCAGAATTGTATTCAGAATTTTGAAATGTAACCGCAGAATAGTGCTGTATCTCTAGGTATGTTCATATGTGGGAGCAAGAATGGAAAATGATTTCGAATTGAATTCATCTTCTCAAAGCTACAATTTGGACAACCATTTCATAATATATTTTTTTTAATAACATCGAAACTTGATACAAAATCATTGTTCCCCAATTGAGACCATGGATGAAAATTGGTATGGTTTGAACGAGGGATCACAAGGGCGATCTTACCACCCCATTTCAATCATTTAAAACTAATGAACTTCAATGAAAATCATAACACAGATATTATCTCTATTCTTCAATTATCTCTTCCAGTCCGTCTTGTCATTTATGTTTCTGAGTTTGGATATTTCCTTCATTTGTATTACACGCAAACCTCTGGGACACACGATATGAACATCCATCGAGTGCGTGTAGCTGGCATACAGACTCGAGGCACGCCGCCCCAGAGCACAATAGTCGGCCTGATAATCCGACACTTCAGACGCCTGACACAAGTCCTCCATGTCCCACACATCGGCCAGGTCACTCAACCAGACCGGCTAATATTGACACAATCCATCCAATAATCATGTAATGAAGTCATCTATGGAATATTGTCATAATACAACTGTCAATTCAATTGACTTTTCGAAACTGACATTCCGTTAGACCGAAGCTTCAGTTGTATTCACACAAATTAGCTGACTTTCTGTGACAAACAGATGCGTTTTGTCAGCGTTGAATGACATGTATCGATAGAACCACCGAGGTTTGACAGCTGAGTGGACTGGGAACAAAGATGGCGACCGATTGGTTCACCAGCGCAGTCCACATACCAGGAACAAGATAATCTCTCAGGGCGAACAACCCTGTCAAATGTTCTCCAGTCTCTATTGGTTAAACAGTTCCCGCCAAGAGATGTCGATAGAATGAATTAACATAAAACTTCAACAATGCAAGATACAGAATTATCATAAACATCACAAGATGCGGATAATATTTGTTGAGAATGCTGATGAGTCTGCAGAATTTGGAATATAGTAGTAGGTGATAAAATCAGTTGTATGACAGGAACACTGGATATTTTCGCCATTCGATTCCTACTTCACAGCGTACCATTACATGTAAATAACACCTAACTCATTGTGAATGTTTATTATGGATCGACAGTGTTTCATAAGATACTTCTCTGAATGGTGTAAAGCAATTTCCCTACAATATGTTCAGACTGGACGTGACTACGATCGTCTACATGTCACGTTGACAATGGAAATGTTACACAGTGGGTAGTTCCCCCTGACCATCCAGACAGTGGGAAGAAACTGTTCGTGACCTGACCGACTGAGGGAAACCGAGTAGAAGCTGCGACAGGCGGTTAGACGACAGAGTAATATAGCCCGGGTTACCCGATTGACGGTTCGGTGTGCTGACCACTCATCAAACCAAGTCTTGTATTCACTGGAGAACCAAAAATCATAAAATATAACTAGAAATGAAAAATTGAAAAATGAAACATAAATTGTGATTTTTTATAAAATAAATATCTTTCGCCCGGTTTCAACAAGTCAGGTCGGGGAGTGTCAAAACACCATCCTCTATAGGTCCTCTCAAATAATACCTCCCATCTTTCATTTTTGTATTGAACAAAAAAACATAAATATATTCATGAATATATTCATGGATATATTCATGAATGATCATATATAACTAATATATTCTCGATCTTGAGGTTGATGTTGGCCTATCAAAAGAGCCCCCTCGTCTGTGAGAAGAGTTGGATCCTTGACACTGTGTAATGGAGCGATGTGACCACAGAAGTTCTATGATCATGCAGTTGGACGATCTACCTCCATGCTGACAAGTCGACTCGACTGGCAGTCATGTTACATTGTTGTAACAAGTGAACAACAATGTCTCGCTAATTGGGTTCTCCAATCGTTTGTCACGAACTTTTCTAATTGCTCTGGTGACCTCACAAACACGCCGTCTCCCTATAGGTGACCCCCTCCCCCCTCCCCCTCCCCCCTCACCCCCTCACCGCGCTCTAATGATACAACTTTAAACTGTATATTATAGACTAATCCCAACACTGCCGGAGCTATACCACCACAAAGTTACTGCTATTATATAATTGTATCCACGAGAGATGAAGGTTCCGATCAACCGTCTACCCCATCACACACCAATAGCGCACGGGTGTTTCACTCCCACTTTGGTGAACACAATCATGTTCAACAAATAGACCATATATATATACACACACATATATATATATATATATATATATATATATATATATATATATATATATATATATATATATATATATATATATATATATATATATATATATATGCATGTATTCTATATATGATATGTTGCCGGATTCGATCGACCGTCTCTAGTATCGAATAGCACTGCCGGTCGGGGGTGTCGGTCCTTTGCCATGCAAGCAGCCACGACGTTGGATAATACCCCGTGTGTTATGTTATTGACCGCAGTGGCGTGGTATCGAGCCACCATGCAGATGATAAATACAGAGGCGTACACAATCAGGAACAGGAAGAAGTCGGGATGATCCGGGATGAGATGACGTCAGCCTGCCCGGATCCCAACGTACCAAATCTCCGTGCGGTTCATCATAGATATACAACACCTCGCCGAGATACGTTACTCATGTGTGGTGATAGTATTCAATTAATCAAGTTTCACAGATATTTTTCTCTCCACGATCGTCAACCTCCGTGGATATGTATATATTATCAACAAGTAGGCTCGACTGATTGGCTGTTACACACGAACAGCAAGTGTCTTGTTCTCTTAGCTCACGCTCACAATTATTGAATAATACCCCATATTACCTGACTGTTGGAGGGGTCGTTCAACCATATTGACATCATTATATGATATCTCTACTTGATATGACAGTGTAGGTTGATTTTATTCCAGGTTTTAGATGTTTTGTTTTGATTCATGTACTTTGATTCAGATTATCCATGTGTATTTTCATGAAAATTGTATAGAAAATACTATTTGTAAATTGACTCGCCATATATTCAGCATTTTTGTGAATGGAAAATCCTGTAGATTGATAAAGGAACCTAATTTAATCTAATCTGATTTATATTTATAATCTGATGTATAATTATCTTCTGCTGCTAATGGAAAGGAGTGATCATTGCCAAAGAGACTTGGTTCAAAGTGGAAGATATCAACATTCGTGTGTTTTGTTTACTCTTGGGACCAATGCTGGTAATGTCCGGATATATATCACAGAAACGGTTTCTACTTATAATGTGTTCCGGACTTTCGGAAACTGAAATACTTTTATCTGCGGTGAAAAATTATGGTCACCAACAGCACAGTCCTGGTTTCGAAGTTCATTGAATTTAAATACTCAGAATGGGTGGTAAGATCGCCTTTGTGATGCCCCGTCCAAACGATCCTACCTCTCATCCATAGCTTTAATCTTGGAACAATGATTTTGTATCAAGTTTTGATGTTATTAAAAAAAATTTAAAATATATTTCATGGCAAATATAGACTCTTTGTTTGTACACGTTTTTCCTTGACCTGATTAATGAATATTTTGAGTTTTCCTCTGAGAAATCAAGAATGAAAACGTACAGCTAGATCTACAAATGGGAATGTTGATTCCTGATTCAGCCGCAGTGCCACGTGACCGCGAGTGAGCGTGGATAGCGGATGTCATAAACCACATCAATGACTGTCCAGGCCACAGCCGCTCCGACTGTTTATTACCGTAGGTCAGTGATGAATAATACACGCCGGAAAAGCCGGAAAAGCTGGGAAAGCTGGAAGAGCGTCTCCTGGTGTCGGAGGTGGAAGAGTCGTGGGAAGAAGACCGCAATGAGGAGGTGGGCAATACACGGCACGCTGGAAGTCGTCAATCTTTCATATCAGACTGCTTTTATCATGTCAGAGTGGGATAAGTTTTCAATCAAGTCGTTACAGAACCGATATGGACTAGAGTTCTCGTTCATGACTATATATATATATATATATATATATATATATATATATATATATATATATATATATATATATATAAATATATATATATATATATATATATATATATATATATATATATATATATATATATATATATATATATATATATACATATATATATATATATATAAATATATATATATATATATATATATATATATATATATATATATATATATATATATATATATATATATATATATATATATATATATATATATATATATATATATATATATATATATATATATATATATATATATAAATATATATATATATATATATATATATATATATTTATATATATATATATATATATATTTATATATATATATATATATATATATATATATATATATATATATATATATATATATATATATATATATATATATATATATATATATATATATATGATATATATAAATATATATATATATATATATATATATATATATATATATATATATATATATATATACATGAGAGTTTCCCAGGAGAACCAATGTGCGGTTGGTTCCCCGCCACTGGACCACGGTTATGCCCCGCACCTCCCGCACCACGCGTGTGTTCCCAGCGCGTGGCTCGGAGGGCGGAGTGAGCCATCGAGCCACCAATAGATCGATCTATTCTCGGAGCTGAAGGAATTCCTAAGGGACCACGCCCAACTTGTAAACAATGCTACTAACTGTGTTGACCGAATTAGTATATTTGATCCTTCGCGGTTGGTGGCATTTACATCATCGCTCTCTCTTTCTCTCTTTCTCTCTAGCTCTTCATCTCCATCTATCTCTCTGGCTCCTTCTATACGCTCCTGTACGTCTCTCGCTCTCTCTCTCTCTCTCCATAAGTCTGCCTCTCTGGCTCTTTTTATATGCTTTTCCTCTTGCTCTTTTCCTTCTCTTTCCAGCTTTCACTCTATATCTATCCCTCTTATTCTCTGTATGTATCTCTCTCTCTCTCTCTCTCTCTCTCTCTCTCTCTCTCTCTCTCTCTCTCTCTCTCTCTCTCTCTATCTCTATCTCTCTCTCTGTCTCTCTCTCTCTCTGTCTCTCTCGTGATGTGAGTGTCCAGCTAAGTAGACCACTGTGACAAACACGACAACTGTAATCATATTCACTCCACTCGGTGGTTTTCTGCTTCAGGTTGATTGTATTTCCGTCTGTTATGTTGTAGCCCTGCTGTTAGTGGAAGTTGTGGGATAAACGAACCGGCAGTTCACGTCCTTTCATACTGCATACTATTATAGCATAGCTTCTAGCCCCACTCTCTGCTTGGGTTCCGCTTGGCTTGTTAGGCTCGTTAGGCTCGTTAGGCTCGTTAGGCTCGTTAGGCTCGTTAGGCTCGTTAGGCTCGTTAGGCTCATTAGGCTCGTTAGGCTCGTTAGGCTCGTTAGGCTCGTTAGGCTCATTAGGCTCGTTAGGCTCGTTAGGCTCGTTAGGCTCGTTAGGCTCGTTAGGCTCGTTAGGCTCGTTAGGCTCGTTAGGCTCGTTGGGTTAGTTGGGCTCGTCAGGCTCGTTGGGCTCGTTAGGCTCGTTAGGCTCGTTAGGCTCGTTAGGCTCGTTAGGCTCGTTAGGCTCGTTAGGCTCGTTAGGCTCGTTAGGCTCGTTAGGCTCGTTAGGCTCGTTAGGCTCGTTGGGTTAGTTGGGCTCGTCAGGCTCTTTGGGCTCGTTAGGCTCGTTAGGCTCGTTAGGCTCGTTAGGTCAGTTGGGCTCGTTAGGCTCGTTAGGCTCGTTAGGCTCGTTAGGCTCGTTAGGCTCGTTAGGCTCGTTAGGCTCGTTGGGTTAGTTGGGCTCGTCAGGCTCGTTGGGCTCGTTAGGCTCGTTAGGCTCGTTAGGCTCGTTAGGCTCGTCAGGCTCGTTAGGCTCGTTAGGCTCGTTGGGTTAGTTGGGCTCGTCAGGCTCGTTGGGCTCGTCAGGCTCGTTGGGCTCGTTAGGCTCGTTAGGCTCGTTAGGCTCGTTAGGTCAGTTGGGCTCGTTAGGCTCGTTAGGCTCGTTAGGCTCGTTAGGCTCGTTAGGCTCGTTAGGCTCGTTAGGCTCGTTGGGTTAGTTGGGCTCGTCAGGCTCGTTGGGCTCGTTAGGCTCGTTAGGCTCGTTAGGCTCGTTAGGTCAGTTGGGCTCGTTAGGCTCGTTAGGCTCGTTAGGCTCGTTAGGCTCGTTGGGTTAGTTGGGCTCGTTGGGTTGATGCAGGTTGATTTAGGTTGCCCCCAACGATGACGACAATACCTCATGGGTCAACACGTCAACATTCCGGTTGGAGTCCACGGGAGTCGATTTAGCGAAATATCAGTTTCTTGGTGATAACTTCTGAACGGTATGAGATATCAAAATTCTAGTACGCGAAGAGCAAGGATAATTATAATAGCTTCAAGTTAATATAATGTATAACTATAAGTTAGTTATGAGTCACGTTTCCTAACTGTCAAGCGTCGACAGCTAAAAAAACACATTTTTCAGCTGTCGACGCTTGACAGTTGTGCATCATGACTTTGATAGTCATTACTTATACCATCTTGAAGCCATTATGATTATTTGTGTTTCTCGCGTATTAGAATTCTGATATCTCATACCGTTCAGAAGTTATCACCAAGAAACTGATATTTCAATGAATCGACTCCCGTGGACTCCTCATACCGATGCTGGTAATGTCCGTATATATCACAAGAACGGTGTTTACCTTTGGAAACTGAAATAATTCAATCCGTGGTGGAAAATCATGGTCGAGGCTGAGGATGCCCAGGTAGGGTCGTTCGGACCGGCCAAAGCGAGGATATTCTTGGAACTCCATACATAACTAATTTCACATCCCGCTGATGCGACAAATTGTATCCTGCTTCGTCAAAACTAATCGTCAATCAACGTAGAAACTGACGTCTTATAACATTCGAGTGACGTCATCATGGGACCGAGTGCCTGTCAACATCACAGGCTCGAGTCCCCCGACCGTTATCGCTGCTGCATAGGAGAGACGGTCGATCGGAACCTGCAAGTCGACTGTTGTTATCTCGCATGTAATGATCTTAATTGAGGTAATTTGGATCACGGAATTCATGTTTAACATCTCCATACACTCTCGTTCACAAGAGTTGAGGAACCTCTACCAACCGAATTACAATGAAAACTCTCACTATCGTACGAGAGCTTGGTGCGAGCGAGAACGATGGATATTTCTGAATGATGTAGTCTTGTTTATGATCGTAAACCTCGTCCTGGAAAGTGAGGATATTCCGTAAGTAACCACAGATCTACGTACAAACCAGCAATAATATAGATTTCAATGTTGGTTCATAACTTTCTAAAATCGTGTTGGATTGTCCCATGTGATATGAATTATACGATATTTTCGGTTTCTCGGAAATAATTGTTTCTGTCCGGACTCTTCTGATTGGCCCGACTCAAGAGTCACGTGACTCGGATTGTTTCAGGGCGAATGCCGCGTCGAAGGATGAGTTGGAACATATCAACATATTATCTTTGGTTGGTTATATATATCCACCTTGAGATCGAGTTGATCACAACATTGCCCTCCTGTTTTATTCATTACTCATTCCAATCAATCTCTTCAATGACAATGGAGGCCTTGTTTCAATAATCCTCAATTAATTGGTGACACTTGTTGCTTGGACTCAATTGGTATCTTGATAACTTCTAGCGATGCGGAAACATCACATTATACATTTTTTCACATCAAAATGGCTGATCCGATTTGAGTGAATATTCCAAATGATTGTGTATCATTATCATATTGGAACTCCATGGGACTTTGAATTCTGCCGTGGGAAATATTTTCGAGATTATTCTCTTCCGAGTTATTCTCTCGACGTTTCTAAAAACTCCGAAACTTTTTCGAAAAGTGTTCCAACCGATTGGGCCTCAGAACCAAGGGCATAGTATCAGATGGAAACACTTTTGTAAAATACAAATATTGCATGCCTGAGAATATATTACTTTCTAGACATTGTTTGAACAAAAAATACAATCATCTTTTGTATCACCATTTATATCTCTGTAGACGTGTGCAAGAGTCAAGTAACTTACTGTGAGAATATTGTGTATGTGATGTAAATAGTTTGTGATGAACAAGCGAGAGGAATAATAGAATACCTCAACGTGCACATTCTACACTCTGAAAAAAAAAAAAAAAATTATATATATATATATATATATATATATATATATATATATATATATATATATATATATATAAATTAAAAATATATATTTGAAAGAAAAAAAAGGATATTAATAACCATATACTTGTATAATGAGAATGAAATAAATAAATATAATAATAATGAAAAAAGAAGAGAAAAAAAATCTAGATTCAACTATC
>OZ023334.1:705000-801963 GCA_964007535.1 Brachyptera risi | reverse complement strand
TTGCGAGTAATTTCTACGGTGTTCCTGCCAGTGCTATCGCGATTTGAGAAAAGCTGTCGCGACCGCTGCTCTGCGGGCTGCGTTCAGGGGTCGCAAGTTACTGTCGAGGGTTATGGAATTGGAGCGACAGATTTTGCATTGTGAAACGAGTGATGACAAGTGCAAAGTCTAGACGTATTCAAAATCTCATTCATTCCGACCACTCAGCGTGGAGGGAATTAATATTCACTATGCGATCGAAGCTCGCTCTTTTGATGATTGATAGAAAAACGGTCAATTTTCTTTATAGTGATTAGTAGTGTACGATATTTTCAATTCAAGATGAGTTCTGCCCGGTTGTATCAGGCGAGTATGAAGTGCTAAGAGGTGTGCTTCTTTAGCAACTCCTTGTCTAACTGACTCACCCCACATGGCAGCCATTGTGAAATACATCAGCAATGGAAGCTGTCAGCCAATCAGCGTCAAGCCATTATTGGGCTCTGAATAAACTGACCTCGTATAACTTCCAACCAACTCATGTAACCTTGATACTTTCCAATCTGCCCGTGTTAAAATCTCAATACTGCATTAGAAATACCGAAATAACAAAATGGCTGTTTCTGTGTCAACATTCATTCAACCCAAGCTTATATGATGATATATATATATATATATATATATATATATATATATATATATATATATATATATATATATATATATATAATTAATGGGCTCATCCGGAATATATTTTGAGAATCGGAATTCCAGAATAAATAATTCGGTAGTTTGCATGTCAATCAATTCGAAAAAATATTTCATTGTCATGCAATATGGATGATATATTAATGCGATATGCAATTCGAGGAATTGAATTGTTATGAAGGAAATGAGCAGATCTAAGTTCAAGGGTAGATTTGATGGAATCAGAGATGAACGCAGCATGCGTTGTATAGTCTGTCTCACCACTCTAGAGTAAGTGTCGGAGATGTTTGTAGTTTGCTCTCTATTGTCCTGCGAGAAGGTCAATCATCCCTACAGACTTCCTTGCACTGATACACTGTTGCCTACTATATCACTTTCAATATATGTTAATACGAAGAATAACTTGAGTTTTGATTCTACAGATTTCTGAAGTGGTGTAGCAACGTCGCAGAACAACCCTTACCTACTCTCACACTTGTCCTCAAAATGCAGGACAGAAAAGTTCCTTTGTTACTGTTGGAGTTATGATTGACATGTTTATACTATTTCGCAATTAAGCTGATCGATGAGATAGCAACAGTTACTCCAGAGTGGTGAGACAGACCATAACAAGAGCGATCAGATACTTTCAACAGCTCTACTCGAATCAGCGTGCTAGCCACTGGACACGATCCCCATCAGCAGCCAGGGTATTTGGGGACTAGAGACGTCAGATCGGAAATAACCAGACGAAACCTCCGAGACTCGCCTCTCAAAACCACAAGCGAACACACTTGGTGAGCTCTGGAAAACATTCTCCCTGAACACAAGGAAGTGTTCACTTTTCAGATCGAGAATATTCCCTTGATGACGTCATCCTAACTCATCCCTGGAATACAGACTCATTTCTCCCCGGGGCTTTTATCCCGACACATCCAGGCGGGCCCGACCGACCGTCTCACCGACCCGTCACCGTGACCGGTCGGGCGTCCCGAGCCTTCAACAACCACGAGCTGTATTAGGAAACAAGCCACAATTTATTTCTGTGCAGGGATAACAGGAAAAAATTATAAAAAAACTATGAAAAGTGGAAACTTTTTCTTTCGTTCCAGTCGTGAGAAAGAGGAACGGAATTTCAATTTCCATGCCAATTCTTTATCACCTCGAATGTTTTACTCGCGTGATGTTGGTACGTCCACAACGTCATTTGTGGTTGGTTTAATCCATGGGATCATATGACGCAAATTTCACGTGAGATTTATTACATGGAGTTAAGTATGTCACTTACATGAAGTATGTTTCACTTGAGAGAGTAAGAGTGAGAGAGAGTGAGAGAGAGAGAGAGAGAGAGAGAGAGAGAGAGAGAGAGAGAGAGAAAGAGAGAGAGAGAGAGAGAGAGAGAGAGTGAGTGAGACAGAGAGATATATAGAGAGAGAGCGAGAGATAGAGAGAGAGAGAGAGAGAGAGAGAGAGAGTGAGTGAGACAGAGAGATATAGAGAGAGAGAGCGAGAATGGAAGCCCGAAACGTCTGATGCTGCAGAGATTATCTTCACAATAACTGAAGTTTCTCAATTGATTATATCTGATAAGACGAGCGTCGTCCCTCCTAATACAAGTTTTCAATTGATAATTTCAATTTTCCATAATAATCATGAACTATTCCGATACGATGTTATGAACCAGGAAGTTACTCCTAGAATTGGGAATATCGTGATCCAGGTAGAAAGTTCCAGCGATTAGTTTAATTGAAATGGTAATTTATGAGAAGCACACAATCTTTCTTTACTACCGCCATGCAGCATAAAAACCTCTCAACTCCCGCCATAACCTACATGACCTCGAGGCAGATGTTCAGCAGACTTGAGAACGTTTTATGGGAGAAAAGACGATAATTTTCCAGGAAGAATAATGCATACATTTCTTTATGAACCAATAGCACGTTTATCAGACATTTTACTATCTTTCTTGCTGTTGTTTATGATGTGTTATTCTGCTCCATATTCTTCAGTATAACGTGCAGGCCCGCTCCTGGTGTTGAACTGATGAACTATAAAGAGAAGCGCGAGTAAATTGCCATGATGAGAATGAGTTCCACTCGCCTATTTCAACATGTGGAGCGGTCGTATGGGCGATAAACTGGCGAGAGGAAAGAAAATAGATGCGGCAGAAATAAAACTTGCGAGAGTGTAGACCCGACAAGATTGTAAAAGTAGAGAGAGAGAGAAGCAGAAGTATGAAGGAGGAAGACAGAGTGAGAAGATCATCGTTTGGAATGGGAGGAGAGAGACTTGGGTGGTACGGCATAAGAGATGAACGGAAAATAAGAGAGTACCAATAGCAATTGTTGAGATGGCAAGGAACAATGAAGCTGGACAATGAAGTTGGAAGACCAAGAGATCGGTGGCAGGAACGTGGTGAGATATAACCATGCAGGAGAATGATGTGAAATGGTACACTGGAGATGATGAGAGGATGGAGAATGATGGAGGAATCTCGTGGGATAAGAAAGAGAAGGAGAAGAGTACACAAGACTCGGGACTGGCAGGTTCCAAGAAACCAGAAAGAACTGAAGGAATAGTCCCTAGAAGAATTGGTGAGAACACCTCCCAACCCAAGGATGTTGATCTATGTGTTCGATATATATATATATATATATATATATATATATATATATATATATATATATATATATATGAAAATATATATATATATATTTATATATATACATACATATATATATATATATATATATATATATATATATATATATAAATATATTTATATGAAATATATATATATATATATATATATATATATATTTATATATATACATATATATATATATATATATATATATATATATATATATATATATATATATATATATATATATATATATATATATATTCATATATATATATATATATATATATATATATATATATATATATATATATTTCATGTGTGTGTATGGATATCGGACGAACCCTTATCGTTAGCATCCTCCCTACAATACGCCGGTCATATTTCATTGAGGAACACAGTCTGTTATCACTCTGGTTGCATTTATCATATTTCTTCTATATATCAATGTGGGTATTTCCATTTCATTCATCAATTGTGAGGCATTCAACAGATGTGACGTCATCACGGCATCTGAGCACTTGTTTCCAATGAGGAAACGTGGCCAACAAGGTGTACCAACATGACGGGATTGCAATGATGAATATGTACAGTTCAGTGTGACAATCATTTCCAGCTACGGTATTCACGATATGAGAGGGAACAGTTGTTGTTCACTTATTTCTTGATTTCATCACCATGGTTTCATGAATCACTCTCAATGTCGTCAATTATGATCATGAATATATTATAGTAAGCCGGTCCTTCATGGTCATTCAACCTAAAGATGAACAGTCATCATGAATGAATGATTTTCTCTCTCTAGATATCTCGAAAGCTCTGAATATCGAAACAATCGACAGAAATTGCTTCACAATTTCCTGTGTTACAAGAATCACCTGGGTACTGAACAGAACTTTTCTCCGATAATTAATCCTATAAATATGAATAACATTTATTGTTCCTCATATTTCGTATTCTAATGAGTCTTAAATCGTTGGAAAACTGAAACAAAAAAATATATATTCTGCATAACTTTATCTTTAGAATTTAAATTATATACAAGAATATACGCAAGTCAGAAACTTCTCTCAACTTGGTTTTGAAAGTAAAAAAGATGAAGTTCGACAGCGTGAAGTGAAAAATCTGGTCGAATTCTTCGGATAGCGTTCAGCGCCAGACAATCGGCTCCCTCCCCCTTCCCTTCCCCGTGTAGCGCTCCGAATCCAATTAATCCCGCCAAAATCATTCCTCACGCCGCTCTATATCGACAGTTTGAACTTCGAGTTTTATCGATCCGAGAACCATGCATCGACAGTTTGGCAGACGAGTTTAATTAAATTTCTTATAGTCGATATTCACGTGTACATTAAGTCAGAAGCGATTCTTCGCCAGGAAATCGCGTCTCACGGCGTCGAAAAAAGCGCGTTTAATAAGCAGAGATGGAATAGATAGAGAGACAAAGAGTTAGATCGAGAGAAAGAGAGAGAGTAATCGAGATGGAAAGAGGAAATGTATACATCGATAGGAACCTAGATGGAGATATAGTCACAGATGAAAGTAAATGAATTTTTGTCACGGAAGCGGATTGTCGGCCACGATTGTAACAAACGTGTATATAATCATACGTACGCATGCGCAGGCTACTGCGCATATAGCACTGAGCATAGTGCACGCAGAGAGGGCCCAGGTCAGACCTCATAAACTATGAGAAAGAGAACACCGAATGTTAAATCTAAAATCATCTCTGACAATTGTCACATCACTCACATGATTAAAATTCTTTAGTGAAAATGGCGAAGGACGATGTTGGAAAATTCTTATTTTTGAAGAGGACTGGAGTGGAATGGAATGAGATGGAAACTTGGAAAATTGGTAAGAAAATATATTTAATTTACAACCTGTACAGAGTAGGCTCACAACTTGTAGAGATTCTTGATAGATGAATGAATAAATAAATGAATATTTTTTTTGTGAAAACGTGATCCTGACAAACCAATACAATCACTTTGGAAGTACTGAAATTCAGGAAATCTCCTGCGAATTGAAATTGAATACTTTCTCATGATCTCTGATTGCGATCTCTCTCAGAAATACCCATGCTCACATCAATCAGGAGTGGTTTTCAAGAAAGATCTTGTCCACTGACTCAAGATGGTTTCTCAAGGTCTCTGACACCACGTGATGGTTATAGTATGTTATGTGTATGGTATAGTAATGTTCTGTGGTTTTGAAACATTGCAAAGACGAGTTGAATGCCGAGACGGACAACTATCTGACACATGATCAACCCAACCGTCCGCAAGTAAACTGTACTCATGTATTGCGTGAGAGGTGGGTGTAATGTAGGAAGGAGAACTTCCATGCAATCTCTAACTTGAATCAACTGTACATATGACTTTTGAAATTTTATAGATTATTGTTGTGTTATTCTCTATCCATATTGGCTTGTCGATGCTTCATATATATATATATATATATATATATATATATATATATATGTTTTGTTGGAAGCTTTCACGACTTATTATGTGATCAATAATCAAATCTCTATGGATAATTAAAAGTCGCGTTGACGAAGATATATTTATTTAAATAAATAATATATATATATATATATATATATATATATATATATATATATATATATATATATATATTAGATGGATATATTCGTCAACGCGACTTCTGATTATCCATAAAGATTCGATCATTGATCATATATATATATATATATATATATATATATATATATATATATATATATATATATATATATATATATATATATATATATATATGGAGAATAGCATTCACCGTATAATTATCCATTCTTATATCATTTTTATTCTGATTATGTATTTTTAACTGACTGTCTATATGATCTGCATTCCATTCATTGTTGTTTCCTCAATGATAAAATTGTAGATCCTCTATTGGACGAAAAAAGAATGAAATGTAATGAAATACATAGAGA
Organism: Brachyptera risi; assembly: GCA_964007535.1. Taxonomy (NCBI): domain Eukaryota; kingdom Metazoa; phylum Arthropoda; class Insecta; order Plecoptera; family Taeniopterygidae; genus Brachyptera; species Brachyptera risi. The sequence continues at coordinate 795,700 of OZ023334.1, read as the reverse complement.
AGATTCAGATGGAGAGAGAGAGAATTTGGGGATAGTGGCGTTCAAGTTTCAAATAATCCGTAGTGGATGTGACTCGAGAAGTTCTGGCGACATTTCATAATTATTTGATATAAAAGTTTGGCTTGCGGCTAACTGGATTCTTGTCAGATGAGAGGGAATTCATAAAAGAGCTCAGTCCAAAAGATCAAAGAGCTCGGAATTTCGAAGTTTGGAATGACATGAATACTAGCGGTTCACAGGATTCAGATGCATGCACGACCCCAAGCTGTCTTGAAAGTCCCTACTTCAGAATCTCAGAAGAGAGACAAAATCGGGATCTCTGTCACTCACTCGACCGTGCTGATGATCTGGAGGATAATATCGAAACAAGAGGAAGAATAATGCTGATTTTGATGGAGAAAAGCCATTTTCAGGCCATTTGTTGCTTCGAAATTTCTATATTTTCATATTACGGTGAATAATCGTCAAATTTGAAGCTTCCAAAAAAATGTAAAACAAACTATTTGGATGAACAGTGGCATTCAATAAGAGGAAAAATTGTATCGGAAATTGAATGGAATCAATGAATATATAAAACGTGTATTCGGCACCATTTTTGAAACCAAGACGTGTGACTGAGTGATAACACACTGAACCGTCATTCGGGAGATTGGGGTTCGATTCCTGCCATGGTCGACCATCCTTGGTTTTCCTCTGTCGTCCAGGTTAATACTGGGATGGTTCCTTAACTACAGGCCACGACCAACTCCTTCCCACTCTCCAGAAACACCTAATAAAATAACCTCTCATCTCGTTCATCATCCACCGACGTCAATAGATCGTAGTACAGTGCGTCGTTAAAACCCAATGAAAAATAAAAATGAATAAACCATTTTCAAATAACACTAATTTTAACAGAAAATGATGGATGTTTTCACGAATATGGAGTTAAAATGTCAATGATATATTTTCCAAGTACTATATCTTTCCCCCCAAAATACCTATATATTATCCATGAAATACAATCAAGAGTTAAAACACTCTATGATCTACGATGACTGCTCAGTACGTTCTTGAGACTGTAACCTCTGGAGTGAAGCAATAAAACGAATGAAACAATAAACAGAACTCTGAGCTTGTCCGTCCAAGAGGAGATTGACGACAGATCATCGCGTCTGTGTGAAATGTACTCGGAGAATTCTCTCCTTTTCCATCTCGAACATTCCGTGTTACTGCGCTGCCATTCTCCCGAGCGGCTCGGTTCAACCGCTAGCACACTCCGAGCGCCTTTTGTTGCACACAGAACGCGCCCGCGGAGCAAGATTAAGACCGCATGGAGGCAGATTGAGAGGATTTCTTGTGTGTGTCATGAGTTTCACACGAGCGGTGTGCGATATCTGAACCGAGGTGACAATTCTGATCAAATTGATATCAAATTTGATGATAGATGATTATTTTGATATCTTCAAGATGACATAATTATCAACTCCTCAACTCATATCGCATGAATGAACGAACAAGTCTACAACATATATATATATATATATATATATATATATATATATATATATATATATATATATATATATATTTATATATATATATATATATATATATATATATATATATATATATATATATATATATATATATATATATATATATATATCACCATAGCGATATACGTTACTCCCACAGCCGATACCGACATGATTAGGCTCGTTCCAATCTTGGCAGCCATATTGGACATTTACTGATAGAATCAAAGCAAGACATTCTATATTATCACTGATATATGTATAATATTTGAGAAACTTCCTGGTTTGCGAAGCAGACTCAAGCTACTGCCGAGACACGAATATGTATGCCTTCTTGACGTTGAGTAACGTATCTCCGTGATATAGATCCATAACTTAAACTTGGGGAAAAACGGATGTCGAAGCAAATCTCTGACAATTATGCAATATCAGTTGGATATCCTCAACTCATGCCATCTTGAGAATATAAAACAAATCTGTTGCCATCTTATTATGTTATCCAATATCGTTCGAAAGTTGGAAAGTTATCACTGGGAGATTTATATTTCGCTGAATCGACTCCTTGGCGCTCTTAAGATGCGGCAGAACGTGTTGCCGCAATAACGCACCGCACGGCAGTCGACTGACGGACGTGGATTCTTGTGGGGTGGGCTCAACAATCGACGCGTCAGATATTCGGAGATAGATATCTACCCTTAGCGACTATAGTTCACATTCGAGGAATTCTTTCAGATTCCAGATATACATTTTGCCAGCCTCGAATAGGCACCGTGTGTAGGACATGTTGCGATACTGGCGGCAAGATTTCGCAACTTTGTGGGTCAAGTTGTTGGGCGGGATTGGAAGATGCATGTTGATTAATGGGTAAACAAGTTGAAATAAAATGAATAATACCGATTGTTTGAAAGGTGTGAGAAAAGGTAATTCTGATTGTTGTGTTGTGTTGTGGGGTGTATAAACCGACGATCCAACACTAACACTAATGTAAAGCTGTTTAATATTGAGCGTTAGGCCTAGGCATACTTTCACTTAGGGGCCTACTTCGATCCGAACATCGTAATGAGGTGAACCAATGAAAGTTTGACGAACCACTTCAGCTGATATAAAGCTCGAGTTATCAACACAAATTCAAAACATGGCCAGCTTAGAACAAACTAGTTCCCTTACTGAAGGACTGGCCGGCCATATAGCAGGCTGTGATGGGTTTAAAACCATGTTAGATGATTACATCATTGAACCTTTTCACAACGTCGTCCATAACAATAACACTGGATCCAAGCTGTCAGACGAAATCTTTCCCCATAGAAATGCTCGGAACTACCACCGGGAGCGCGTATTTTAATATTAGCAGCGCGCTCACCGGGCCGAACTCGGTGCCTATTGGCCCGGATCGATATTTTATCACTGATATTGCACACAATATCTGATCATATCCAATATCCGATGATATTAAATAACCATGAAATATCGACCATGTTGAAATACCATTTGGATACAATATGTCACATTGTTGTCTTATTCAATATTCGAATCTTCTCTCGGGAAAAAAATGAGAAAATGAATGTCAGAAATGATTGAGTGATGAACTTATATCCAAATATACATCTGATATATTGGGATTATTGTTCTTGAATTCGAAACAAAAATTCTGTACACAGATGTTATTCATTATTCTTGCTCTTCTTCTACATTTTTGTAATAACACCAAGAATACAGTCTGTTCGTTTTTATTTCCACTATTAGGCTTTTATTTCATCATTTGAATAGGAAGACTCTTCTCATATTGTCTTCCAATTTATTTCGCTCAGTTCTTAGGCCAATTAGGGATTTCCTTCAAATTATTCGGACTTAATACTTATTTTTAACCTGTATAGTTGTTATGTATGGAATGTTAGTAGACCCGCAGACGTCAACTTCTGTGACTTTGCGGGTCTACAAACTTGTACCCAAATATATGTGTGAATATGAATGAAAAGTTGTAGAAAACAAAGAACAAGAATCGAGACAACACACTTATCCACGAATTCGTTCACCGAATTAGAACATTTAACCGGAAGATGTGATACGAACTCTCCCGAGCGTTTCCTCGTTGTTTTCCGGTGATGAATCAGACATTTCACGGCCAGTTCGATACGTCATTCTCATCGGCCTGTTTGTGACGTTCATCTGCTCCAACCAGAGATCTGTGTACAGTACCCAACCATGGAACGCTCACACAGGCTAGTTCCGATAAGCGACGATAGCTTCACAGGAGATCACGGGGGGCATCATGCACTGTACGTCCAGCAAAGATGCTAGCGGTCGCAACCTGCGATCATCAGAAACCTCCCCGCAAAGTTGATAGCAAATAGCCGCCATGGCAGTAGTTCCATGAAATGGTTAGGATGTACTGGTAATGATTTGTACATTTTGATCATTCATCTTTCATGACATATTTCAGTCACGCCAATATACATGGGACAAATAAACAGAACATCAGATAACAGAACATACACAGATAAGTGAACGGAGAAACTGTACAAATAACAATGAATAGACATTCGAAGACGTGCTTAGGATTGAGTCATAAATAATAGAACTAGGCAAACGCGTTATGTGTTGCCGCGTTGATGGATGAGCTGGAACATATCGACTTATCTTTGGATTGGTTATTATATATATATATATATACACCTTGAGATCCAAATCATTATACATCACTGCCATCTTATTTTTCATTATTGATTTCCATGATAATAAAGAAGGCTTTGTTTGAATCGTTTACAGTTAAGAGGTGACACCTGTGGCTTGGATTTAATTGGTATCTGAATAGCTTTGAGTGATTCACAAAAATTACATTATATATCTTTTTACATCAAAACGGCTGATCCGATTTGAGTGAAAGTTCGAAATAATGTGAATAATTATTATATCAAAATTCCTTGAGAATTTGAAATGTCTCGGATGACAATTTTTCCACGAATATTTTCCTCTAGGTCATTCTAACGGGATTTTTGAAAACTTTAAAATGAGTTTTCTCAGAAGTGGTTCAACCGATTGTGCCTCAATAAAAACAGTATTGAATTAGATAATGACACTCGTCCATGCCAAGTTTCACCAATTTTGAATTTTCGTTCGACCTGTGGAGCGCGAACAAAAAAAAACAAAAAAACAGTCACTTTTTTTCGGGTATGGCGAAATTGAGTCTTCGCTTCGCTCATCCAATTAATCAGGATTGCTAATCGATCAAGAAAATGGAAAAGATACCAAAATATGCTATATAGAAATCGTAGGCGAGAAGATAATTAATTCAATTGTATATTAATTCAGAGGAATGATCAATGCAATCAGGAGCATAAACCTAATGAAATAATGATTTCTCATGATAATATTCAGTGATATTGTTTTACGGAACAAACCCAACAGGCAAGATCCGGAACGTTCAATGTTTCTCATGGAAATGATGAGAAAACAATCTCACGGTTTATTCCAGCGGAGCAGCGAAACAATTGAAGAGAGCTGAGATATTAATATCTACATTTACTCAATTAGACGGACCATTTCATGCTATAATAAGCCAATTTCATTTCTCCAGAGACGTCACTGTAATCCAAAGAAAACGGCCAATTAAAATTACAGGTAGAGTCTTGATTGAATTATTGAAGGAGTAGAATCTATTTTAATTGAAATATGAACGTCTTCTTGCAATTCAGATTCTGAGTCGTTAAACGGAGCGCTTTAATCGGATTGTCTTATAACTGATGAAGAGGAAATTATGTTGTCCTGAAGGAATAAGTTCACATCCTTAAGGACCCACTTTGGTTCAACCATTCTGAGTACTCAGTTTAATTTGATTGCTCCTCTCAGAAGTCGGCGGGAAGGAAGGGAGGAGTCGTGTCTGTAAGGGGGAACTACTCACAGTGTGACATTTTCAGTTTCAACGAGACATATACACGATCGTGGTGACTTTACATCTGAACGTATTGAAATGAAAATGCTTCACACCATTCAGAGAAGTAACTTATAAAATACTGTCGATCGATTCATGGTCAACATTTTCAATGTTACGTGTAATTTGTATATGTTACGGTACGCGCTGTTTTTCTTAATAACACCGGAACTTGATACCAAATCATTGTTCCTCAATTGAGGCTGTGGATGGAAGGTAGGATCGTTCGGACGAGGCACCACTAAAACGACCTCACCACTCAAGTGAGGGGAAAATCAAAGTTGAAAATATCTAGTGTAACCGTTACATACAAATGATATTTCAACCCGTGTTATTTTTGAATTTCACAAATAATTACTCCTGATAAATATTTCTCCCATCTTGTGACGTATTTGTCAAGTTCACATCTTGCCATGTTCAAGTTTTGTGATTATATTAATATCTGTGAAATCCCCTTGGCGTTAACGTTGTGCTCTATCTCGGATAACATGGAAGATATATCGAGTATAAAATATGTCGAGGAATGTTTATTTAAACATTCATATACTATCCTGACGAAACATAACTTGTGAATAAGTATGATGTGAATGAATAATCATCATCATTATTATTATTATTATTATTATTATTTTATTTTCAAATTGTCATCAATATAATATTGTTTCGGACGTGTCATTATTTTCGTTTTGTTTTGTTCTGTTCTGACCTTGAATTCCTTTCTATATATCTGTAATATTCTCTTAGTATCACTTCAAATCTAATCACCTTGCTTTTTGGCACTGAACGAATTCCTTTCTTACCGCTCAGTCTGAACTTTAGATATAATATCTATTCCCTGTTATTTTAAACCCACAGATAAGCCTTCGCAGGCTTAGTGGAAGATATTTTCATTTTGATTCAATGAATTGTTGTCATTATTCTCATTTTTTTAGGTTTTCCGTTATTTTTCTTCCTGTGTTATCCCAAAACCTTTGTGCATATATGAAATCAGTCCAATCGAACATATTGTTATGCGATATTTGTAAAAATGAGTTTAATTTTGTTTACGTTGATGTTATGTTATGTTATATTGTTTATGTTGAATCCTTGACAAATACTCCATTATGAAACCTTTGTCAAAAAATCTGTCACTCAATTCTCGATTTTCTTGTTGACATCAATGTATTATAACAAGGTTAAATTGTTATACCAAATATTTTTTTGGATTATAATTTTAGTTCATGTAAAATCATCGTTTTCTTTTTTTCTTGAATTGACCCTTAAAATGAGAAACAGTCAAGTACTACTCTCAAGCTATGCCAAGCTATATTCTTGTGTGTATTTTTCAAATTTTTGATTTTGATGCCAGTAGGAGTGAAACAGAAACACGATATGTTCAAACACATGTTATCTCACGCCTACAGTCAAGCCAGCATTACAGGCTCTGTAGGATTTCACGATGAATGTTTCAATTAATAATGTATCCAATGTGTGCATGACCAATAATAATGAGATAAAATGTGTTGTAATAATAATAACGAACGTTATTATTATTACAACACATTTTATTTCATTACTATTGGTCATGCACACATTGGATAAATTATTAATTGAAACATTCATCGTAAAATCCTTTCAGTTTAAAGTGATTTGGTGAGGAATTATTTGCATCAGTTTTGTTCGAATGATCGCCAGCTGTGAAATACGCCTTGATGGATGTCTCCTAACACGAGTCATGGCGTGAACTGGCAGAGAGAGAGAGAGAGAGAAACAAGAACCACTCTGGATAAGTGGTGTCCAAGTCGAGACAGCAACTCCCTCTGGTGACCCAAAGTCCAACTTACTAATCCATCACAAACTCCCCAACAACACTCACCACAGTTCAGACATCGGAAATAAACCATGTCAGGAAAACGCAATATAGGTGTTGTTGGATGAGGAAACCTAGAGTTTAGAATAATTGGTCGCGGCCTTCATGTTTCATTCATTACACATTCTGAACGTTCCACAATCCGAATCGTCATACCTGTTGCTCTTTCCTGATGGTGATGAATGACATGAGGATTCTACTATAAGAGCGGCAGATTCGATCAATCGGAATAATGTGTATCATCCCCACAATTCAATTACTCGAAAATGTGATATTATTCGGAAGAAATATTCTTCCTCGATCATCTTCCCAGAAAGGTAATCTCATGAGATTTCCGAGTACTTCAAAATAAGTTCTCTCGGAAATGTTGCGACTGATTGCGCCTCAAAACTTCAAAACATCGAATTGGTTGATGACACTTGTGTATGCCAAGTTCCAACCGAAATTATATTCTCGTTCAAATTGTGAAGCACAAAAGAAATGAAATAAAAATCGAGTGCGTTTGAATCTAGTCTGATGAAGAGATAAACCACTTACCCACCTTTGATGAAGTCCACAGCCATCTCCAAGCCGTGAGTGTTATTGTCTTTCAAACTACTCCTAACCCAACCTAACCTGATCTAACCTAACCTAACCTAACTTAACCTAACCTGTTCCTACCTTTGATGAAGTCCACAGCCATCTCCAGGCCGTAGGTGTCCTTGTCGCAGTCGTCCAGGATGTGCGCTCCGAGGCTGACGTTGGGCAGCAGCTGGTGCCTGTTGAACATGTCCAGCGTGTAGAGCATGGTCTCCACGGCCTGGATGCCGCCCTGGGGCATGATGGGGCCACACGTGACACTGTCCTCGCGCTCGTGCACCATCATCAGCCCGCCCAGCACCAGGTCGCCCTCCACGACCGCCTCCTTCTTCACCGGCCACGGTATCGGCTCGTCCACGCTCGGGCTCAGCACCGAGTTGGGTAACGATTCCAAATAACTGCTTTTCTTCGACGACTTGGATGAACGAAGTTCTTTCTCGTTGAGATCGGTTTTAATTTTCTGATTCGTGTTTAGGAAATAATTATTCGGATCGAATTCTCTGAGTTTTTCTTTCAGACCTTCAGTGAGTAGTTCTTTGTTTGTGTCTTCGTTGTCAGGTGGTGTGTTCTCTATGAGTTCTTCTTTGTGATATCCCTCGTCTGCCATTGGTCGGTCATCAGGTGGATCGTCTACTAATGGCTGATTATCAACTTCCACATCAACTACTTCATCTCTATCAGTTCCTAAGCCCTCTGTGATACCTGGCGTTTGATCTCGTCGATGACTAAGCTCTTTGACGTCAAGGCTTACAGAGTTTTGGAATGTTTTATGAGATTTGCGGTGATTATGATGTTTCCTAGTGGCAGTGATGATATGGTTGGATGCATTCTCGATATGGGTGTTCATCAAACTCCCCTCATTGGAATTAATATAGTTCTGATATGAATGGTGGAACTGAGTTTGATTCGATAATGCCACATTTCTATATGTTTTTGACTTGATTGAATCTCTTTGATATGTTTTGATATGTCTCACATATTTGATATCATTTCTTCTTTCCTCCATCCAATCATCATCTATACGATTTCCCAAGATTGCATTCTGGATTCGTTCAGAATGAATGTCACTCACTTCATTCAATCTCTCCTCAGCTTCTTTGTGTCTTTCAAACATTTCGTCAACAATATATTCTGATGAATGAAATTTCTCTCGTTTTTCTGAAGGAATCGAATGCGTTTCTTTTGTCCGTTTATATTTCGAACGATATGAGTTTAAATGAGGATTTGAATTTTCGAATGCGTTCAACAATTGATATTTGGTTTTCGTCACGTGATTTCGATGTGAGTTGTGACGTTTCCGATTGGTTCGATGACTCGAGGAGGCGGTGATTGCCACGATGCACAGGGCCAGGATTATCCCAGTCGAGCCTCCAAAGCACTTCATGTTGAGACGTAAGCTCCTTGACTTCAAATCACTTCGCTTTCCTCCGATGATTCTCTCAGATGCTCATCGGAGAGGCGATTTATGAACACTTCTGAATGAAGCTCATATGAAACTGTTCATTTTTTGACACATTGAATGAAATATATTGTTATTCAGCGGCTATTTCCATTGTTTTCGGATAGCATGAACGGAAAAGTTCATCTCAACATAAAATGTATGATATGAACAGATAAATACTCTCTCTACACTGTGATCGGATATGTTTCACAGACTAAAAAAAAATTACACGAATTCATCAATTTTTTGTTTACTTTTTCACATTTGTTGTCTTTGTTGGTGACGTAACCGAAGCACGCGGAGTTTGCCCTGCAGCCAATAACACCATGGTATTGTTACATGTTTCAAACGATTGTCCACACACGGTTCACACGCATTCCATCCTCCTATTGTTCCACTATTGTTCTGTATTGTTCACATTAGTTTCTACATGGTACGTGTTCACGCGGAAGGTTTTTTTCACCGCGCGGCGCGCCAACAAGAATTATGACGACGGTAAAAGCGAGTCGGCACGAAGTGGGCCGATGTTGGAAGTTTTTTTTATCGCTAAATACAGGCGAGTAAAGTTGGTTCATTCATATATCAATGACTTGGATATCGGAACTCTGTAGAAAAAGCGACACAAACTTTACAACTCCCATCATTCGAAACGACTAGAATATATATTTATATACTTTTTATATGATTATTTTTTCACTTTTCACCACAGATACCATCATCTCTATGTTACCAGAACTGAACGGGAGCAGATATAATCAAGAGTTTCCGTCAACATCAGTTATACGGTTATTACTTGTTCAGAGTAACATCAATTATTCATCCGTATCGATCAGCAGTTATTTTCATTTCATCTCAATTTCATAACAGTTATCATCATAACTCTGCATATATCATTATCATCACCTCTATCAAATCAATTATATCGGTATTATTATCATCAATTACAATTACATGTCAGGAAGTTTCGGTTCCAATCAATCACCTAGTATTATACTGAATTATTTTGTAGTTATAAGTATCAATCGTATGTCTAAAAGTCCCATATTTTTCCCAACAAGAAATTTTGCTATTGTTTCATAATAAAATCATGATATATATTCTCTCAATTTTTTATGTCGAATGGGAATTTGTATATTTTAAAATTATATCAATGAGGAGAATGAAAAAAAAGCATATATGTATTGTTATATCAGCACATATACTATCATTGGAACTCGTATGATTCACAAAACTAAATACGCCATCACTATACCTGTAATTATTTTGTATCAGTTATGTTTTTCATGTGTTATAATTATAATGCAAACCACAGATAAGCCTGTTTACAGGCTTTGTGGAATATTGTGAACTTCTCTGTATAATCTTGAATTGTCAGATAAAAAATCTTGAAAAAAAAATTATATCATTCTTATTAATTCATCATTTTCCCATTCATATCGTCTTAATATTAGCATTCCACTTTTTACTTCCATTTCCGTCAGAAATATCGAACTTGTTCATAACGAGAACAGAAATCGAGAGAAGTTTCTATCGACATCGCTCTTAGAATCGATACTCGATCAGAAAAACATTGCTTATCAAACAGTATTAATTGAAATTTGACTCAATCTTATATGAATAATTCAATTATGACTTCCTATTATCTCTTGTATTTCATATTGGTTGTCATGACGATCGCTTTAAGAGTCGGATAACATTGAGAGTGTCTTGTAACCATCAGATTTCCCTAACAAGGGAGTAGATTGTACCGAGAACTCGTTTCGTGGGACGAATTACGTCATATTCAATTATTTTCCTCGTCGTGGATCAAATTTCTCGAGAAAATGAGAGGAAATAATATCAATTTCTGTTTCCACCAAGAGAAGTCTTTCTCCGAGACCTGATGAGGTGACTGTCTGAATATACCCGATATTAGACACTTCCAAGAGGGGAGTCGGACTCTTCCAAGAGTGGGAGTCGGACTCTTCCAAGAGTGAAAGTCGGCTTAGCAACTGTTTGTTGACAATTTCCCAATGGGATAAGACGTCGACAATATAACACTGGAAAGCACAGATACTCTCAATTACACAAGAACTCGTTCCTATGCGGGCTTCTTATTATTTAATCAATTTTAATCGCATCCATGGCAGTTTCCATTATTTTCTCTCATATTAATGGTATATCGTATTGAATTTATTCTGTTATTATCTCCATGTAATGTAATTCTACTTCATATTTGTTATGTCATAGTTTAATGAGGATAAAAAACATGTTGAAATTAAAATTGAACTGAAATTTGATTCTTTCAAGACGGTTCAAACGGAAACATTTCAGCTCAAACCACCCGATTGTCGAGCATATACAGCTGAGGAGCGTATACTATATTATAGACTGAAAATATATTTTGTATTTCTCTTGTATTACAATTCTGATATCTTACTCAGTTCAGAAGTTATCACCATAACACCATGACACCATAGCACCATAGCACCATAGCACCATAACACCATAACACCATAGCACCATAACACCATAACACCATAACACCATAACACCATAGCACCATAGCACCATAGCACCATAACACCATAGCACCATAACACCATGAGTATAAAGTTGGAGTTTTTCGAGCTCAATTTTTAAGTTATTTCAATCCGATATTTCTGATTGTTTCAGACGGCATAATTACCAGCCCTCATCATTATTGGATGAGCGAAGCGAAGACTCAATTACACTATACCGAAAAAAAAGTGCCTGTTTTTTTTTTGTTTTTTTTGTTTTTTTGTTTGCGCTCCACAGGTCAGACAAAAATTCAAAATCAGTTGAAACTTGACACACACATGAACCTCTATCTGACTTGATGCTGTATCGTTTTGAGGCACGATCGGTTGAACAACTTCTGAGAAAACTCATTCCAAAGTTTTCAAAAATCCCATTAGAATAACCCAGAGGAAAACATTCGTGAAAAATATTTCATCTGAGAGGATTCAAATTCTCAGAGAATTTCAATCTGATGATGATACACATTATTCCGAACTTTTACTCAAATCGGATCAGCCGTTTCGATGTAAAAAAATATATAATGTTATTTGTGTCAATTATTCAAAGCTATTAAGATACCTATTAAATCAGAGCAACAGGTGTCACCACTTGATTGTAAACGATTGAAACAAAGCCTTCTTTATTATCATATAAATTAATAATGGAAAATAAGATGGCAGTGATGTAATGATTCGGATCTCAAGGTGTATATATATATATATATATAATAACCAATCCAAAGATAAGTTGATATGTTCCAGCTCATCCATCAACGCGGAAACACATAACGCGTTTGCCTAGTTATTACTCTTGTTACTTTATGTACTGAACTTATATTCGATGGTTCTCAGATTTTCAATTCTTCATTTTCTTTCCGTCCCAACAAGCATGTATAATCACCTCAGACTATTGTAACGTGGAGTTTGTATGACGGAGAATATTGTTTTCCACATTGATCCTCGCTGAACTGGCTCCAAGTGACCTCAAGACAGCCGTCCTGATCCTTGGAACGTGAATAAATCAACGTGCCGATAAACAGCTGACAAACGTGTGCCTTGCTTCTGTGTGATGTATTCCGTGTCCGGTGCAATTACTCCCCTGTCCCCCCTCCCCCCCCTCCCCCCCCCCAAGCCACACTCGGACCAACCCTTGACCCAAATAACACCACCGTACAAACCAACCGACCAATGCAGCAGCAAGATGTCGAGTGATTTATGATTTAAAATAATATTTGGAAATTAATTTTGTGTGAAATTTCCCTCTCATTTTTTTTCTGTTGATAATTCATCAGGTAACTTTAAATCAATTGATAGTTTATTCTGGATACAATATCATTTTCTGATAACATTATGACATTGGTTCCAATTTTGAACTTGCATTACATACAGTAATGTAGGAGTGGTAAGATCGCCCTTGTGGTGCCCCGTCCAAACGATTCTATCTTTCATTCATAGCCTTAATTGGGGAACAATGATTTTGTATCAAGTTTCGATGTTATTAAAAAAAAAAAAACATACAGTGTATAATGGAATTTTTGTTTTTTTAATAACATCGAAACTTGATACGAATTCATTGTTCCCCAACTAAGGCTAAGGATGAAAGATAGGATCGTTTGGACGGAGCACCACAAAGGCGATCTTACCATCCCCCATCAAAACCATTGAACCTCAACACCATAATTTTTGTTACCACTATTTTCCGCGGTAGAAAGTCTTTCAGTATAAACACATTTATGAAAAATATTATTCAGAAAAAAACTCTTTCTTCCTAGTGATCATAAAAACTATGAAATCATCGTTATTATTTTCCAATGGATGATGAACACAGTGAGGTAGGATCGTTCGGCCGATCATCACAGAACAATCTCACCAGCGTGGACAGAGACAAAGATCAATCTTTCAATCAACATGGAGGTTGTTTCCATTTCCACTTCCTGTACTCAGTATCACAATGTCCAGTTAGCCCTAATCTGACAGTTAGCGAGTGTAAAACAACTCTCAATCCGACTGGTAGAGATTATTCGTGTCTAATTATACGGACCAGCTGGAATATAATCATTTATTCCATGTCGTTTTCATCCAGAACTGTCTCTTGTTAATTGAAAACATCCAACCCTTCATGTACAGGTCTAATCACGACTGGCACGCAGTAATTCAGAAGCAACAATAATGTAATCACGTCTTTCATCATGAAGTCATTATCTTTATCCCGTCATTAGAAGATATCGGGAGAATATTCAGCAATCAGCATATCAGCATATACTCAGCTACCAGGTTGTATTAGGAAAACATCTGATCATAATTTATTCAAGCGGACATTACAAAATTTATTCGACAGAAATGCATTTATAGTTTAGAATAATTCAAGAAAGGTTGTAAACACATCTGTGATTGCTCATGAACTACTGATTTTAGGCTGAATGAAAATGTATATACACTATGGCATTTAGCGGAAATCAGACGATTTCAAGTTGACAATGTTTCTATTACTGCATTATTGAGTGTATTTTACATTTATCATAATATTGACTATTCATATACTGATACTTTATTGTAAACAGTCATCTGAATGAAAAAATAAATGAATAAAAAATGAATGAATAAAATCAGCATATCAGCATATCAGCATATCAGCATATCAGCATATCAGCACGATGCGGGAAAAACAGCTGGATTCATCCGTCCATCTATTTTCACCATTCTATTTCCACCCAACGGAGGATTTATATAAGATATCTGTTATACCCGGCACAAATGGAAAGTGTTGATATCTTCCAGGTTCGAAACACATTCCCGGAAGTCTAATACAACTCCCGTGCCCCCTTAAGAGTCCACGGGAGTCTATCTGATACCGTATTAGTTGTAAGGTGATGACTTCTGGAAGGTATGAGATATCAACTTTCTAATACCAAGAAAACAAAGATATTTCCAATAACTTTGATATGGTATGAGTTGAATCTGAATGCGAGAGATGAATTTATTTGAACACTGCCACCGAAACGTTTGCCACACGGACACAGTATAACTAAATTTATAAAAACAATGCATCATTTAAAAAAAAAATAAGAGAATCAAATGTAAAAAAAAATATAATAAGGACATTATTTTCCAAAAAATTTTCGTTAAAAAAAATCGAGTATCAAGAATTATATATGAGAAAATGTATTCAATGGAGAAAATAATGGAATGTAAATACGGGTCAGTAGGTATGAGAAATGTCTGTGTTTCCACCATATTGGAGTTGTGATATCTCATACCATTCGAAAGTTATCAATGAAAAACTGATATTTTGCTGAATCGACTCCCGTGGCCTCTTAAATATAATTACTTATATACATCATCTGATGGGAAAACCGGAAGTGGCATCCTTTCTAACCATAATATATTAGCTGACTTCCTCTGAACGCTTGGCGGGAGAAGATACCTGCTCGTCATGGCTGATCGATAGGGGGGACGGTCGATCGTAGCCGTCACCCGAGATATCTGATATGTCATCACGCGCTAATGGTATTACCTGGGTGACGTCCACGAGAGGTCAGGTCAGGGGAAACGCACTACATGCGTCGTGGGATGAGCGATGTGGCCTATTCACGTAGTACGTAATGGCAAGTTTTACACACACTTTGATTACGAAACTATCAATACAGAGCCTCTCTGTTCTACATGTTGCTTATTTTTCAAATCGTTGAACGAATTCATTGGTTATAAGTTATAATTAAATTATATTCCATCAGAATCGATCAAAAAAAATCACATCATGATGATTTTTCATAAAACGGCTCAATTAACTCATTTTCCGTTCGAATTGTGTGAAAATTCGAATCTATTCGAAAAAAATATTCGATTTTGATATCCACTCTGGTTTATTCTAATCGGGTCATTGATGAGAATTTCATAATGATTTTTCTCCAAAGTGGTTAAATGAGGTGAAATAGCATTTTGTGTCCACTGTGCAGGTTCTACAGCGGAAAAAAATAAGAAACAAATGCAATCGCCAGTCAGACTAAAATATGTTCTTCTTTATCCACCATCATATTGTTTCAAATTTCGTGGAAATTTGAATTCATTCGATTAAATATTCAATTTGCATTTTTGTCTCTCGTTTATTCTCTCAGGATAGGCCCACTTGAGAACGTTGAGAAAGTTTCTCTCAGAAGTGGTTATTAGACGAGCTTTAGCGAGGATTCAATTTGACATACTGTCAAAAATTGGTGTTCGTTTTTAGGTTTGTATATGTTTTTTTGTCGGTTCTCCACAGGTCAAACGGCTACAGATATCAATCTCAAACTTTTTTATGTCATGGTTCCTCATCTAACTTGGATCTGTAAAGTTTTGTAGCATTATCGTGTGGTAATTTTAATATTTATGGATGATAGAAATTTCAAAAATACCCCTTAGAATAACACGGTGGAGAAGAGAAGAAAATATTTTCATTTCCTAAAAGAATGAAATTTTGCAAGAAGTTGAATTACATTTTTATATACATTTCTGGAAACTTTTAGCTTGATCGGGTCAGCCATTTTGAAAATAAAACATAAAATGTGCTGAATTGGTACCAATCGAAGCAGTTTTCACCCATTTATTACTTATATGTCACTCAATTGGCGAATTTAGACAGAAGTTTGGCAAAAAGTCAACATATTATAACTATGAGTTCGTCTAACAACGCATATATGGCGTTTTCTTAGTTAATGTCAATTGACTGCGGTGAAAACGATAAGGCGTCTATACGAATCTAGAATATATCATTCAGTCAAGAAGGATAGTCAAACTTGATTGATTTCTGACTCTCCAGAAGGTTCACAGGATGATAGAAAAAAAACACAATCGTCAACAATGGATTACTAATAGACGAAACATTTGAGAAACATTCGAATCTGAGACATCGACAATTCATCGGAACAGAATACAGAAAGTTAGAGAGAGAAGCTCGTGATGGAACTCATCCAGCTATTAGGTGTGAGTTATTCCCACCATGAATGATCTCCATTGAACCTAAACTATGACTTGTAACAATATGTGTCCCCAGGTGAAAGAATTCACTTCGATCAACATTAACTAACCTATTGTGGCAACTATCATCAGGTGTTGTATCATTACAGAGGGTTAACTCCGTTGTTTTTACTACAATTGTTTGATTTATTCACAGATGAAAGCCATCCGGAAAATGACACACGGAACTCGGCGTACAAAACAAACTCTATTTCAAGAACTTAGTCTCGATACTGTATGTGATGATGATAATGATAAGAACGAAATATGAGAACTGATAGAATTAGATGACCGAGGCGCGTGGCCGAGTGGTAACACACTGAACCGTCATCGGGGAGACCGGGGTTCGATTCCTGCCATAGTCGACCATCCTGAAGGGGTTTTTCGTGGCTTCCCTCTGTCGTTCAGGTTAATACTGGCATGGTTCCTTAACAGTAGGCCACGACCGACTCCTGCCCACCATCCAAAAACACTTAATACTGTAAATTTTCATCTCATCATCCCATCATCTCATTCATCATCCACCGACGCAAATAGATCGTATCCATCAGTATAGTGCGTCGTTAAAACCAAATATATATATATATATATATATATATATATATATATATATATATATATATATATATATATATATATTTATATATATATATATATTTATATATATATATATAGATATATATATATATATAGATATATATATATATATATATATATATATATATATATATATATATATATATATATATATATATATATATATATAATGATAGAACTGAACGAATAAGTGTTCATTCAATTTTAAAAAGTGAATATTTACCAAACAAGATTCGATGAAAAACCGAATTAGAAATTCCATCAAATACACAAGAAAAAAAAGAAAATTGAAAACTCAAAATATGTGTTACTCAACAACTGTTTGATCAATCCATAACAAAAAATTTCAATTATTCAGTAAATTTTGCAACAACATTTTTCCACGTACATCGTAATCGTCACGCAAACTCACGGCGTCGCGACGTCCAGGACACGTGTCGTGTGACGTCGTTCGGGTCAGCGCGGCAACTGAGCGCTCGGCCCACAGCCGCTGCCTTATATACCTGCCCGCTGATGGCGCATGCGCAGCACGCACACGGCCTGTACGCACTGCTCTGACGGGCCGTGAAGCTTGGCCAAACTCTTGCCCTCCTCCTGCTCATCAGGAGATCAGTGTTCAACTCGTGTCGGTGGAAAGATATGAATGCACTGACGGCTTGTCATATCAACATATTCAAGATGTTATAGCCGTGTCATAAAAGATACGCCTCGACCGGGACCAGGGACCTTCTGATTGCCGGTCAGGACCTCTCTCAACTGAGCTACCGAGGTATACCTATACATTGAATGACATGGCTTGATAGTCAAATCAGCCAATAGGAACAGCCGATAATACGAGAACGAATATTTCTCATGTCCAGAAGAAGCATTGTTCACCGGGTCTTTAACTCGAGTCAACTGCGCGCTTCCGTCTGCACACTTAGCATTATGTGGGACTGGAATAACACCATGTGGGGAAGGGGAGGGGGGGGGGGGGGTTAGGACAGCCAATACCAGCCTGCTTGATCGTCAAATCAGCCAATAGGAACAGCCGATAATACGAGAACGAATTATCAGCATCGGATAATATAGGACATTGACAAATTTCAATTTCAAATTCACGAAAAGATGATGAAATTATGTTCAATTTGATTTCAATTTCAGTTAATATGAACGATGATGAGTGAGATCCGATCCAGTTGGATTATTTCATCAGCTCAATGAACAAACATTATCATCATAATTATTATTAAAATTATTATTATAATTATGATTGGTCGCATCTCATCAAAGGGAGTGTATGAATACTGACAACAATACGACATAATCTCTTCAGTGCTTTAATAACCGGACAGAGTGAGTTGGCCAACCTCATAGACACACTCGATATGCGCTCGTTCCAATCAGATGGTAGAGGTTACAGGAGGTTCGTGGCCTTCAGAGAGAGAGAGAGATGGAGAGAGAGAGATGGAGAGAGATGGAGAGAGAGAGAGCAGAAGGAAACTCGTTCGTTTGTTACGTGCTCAATTTTTTCCATTCACGAACAATTGCTTTTTTATATTGCACATGGCACGAGGAAACTCGACATAATTTTAATGAGAGTGTTGAGAGAGAGAGAGAGAGAGAGAGAGAGAGAGAGAGAGAGAGAGAGAGAGAGAGAGAGAGAGAGAGAGAGATGAAGTTCATCCATCCATTCATTCGTTTATTTTTGTTTTGTTTTCTACGAACGAATACTTGACCAACAAGTACAAATTATTCCACATTCTATCCGAAGTGGAAAGAAAAAGGAGGGAGAAGAATGAGGTGAATAGAGAGGGAAATATATTCGGTATATTCATAAAATGTGAAGAATTTGAGTGAGAATTATTCGACCAATCTTTTCCTGTCATCCAAATGGATATTTTGACTCGAAGCCATTGTTTTCTCCACCTAATATCAGGTATGGCCTGATTTTCAATTGAAATAAGGAATAGTGATGATGAAATAGCAATAGTGTTGTAGTGTATAGTGACATAGATGGGCCACAATAGCCTCTTATTTCACTGAGTCACCCCCAACCTAGATCATTATTTTGCCTTGAACGGTTCGAATTTTAGTGGCAGTGGCAACAACCAAGGCCCTCCAGAATAATATAATTTTTCATTTTATCTAAATAAATAAATTAAAAATTCTATTATTATTCTATTTTTTTTGCAAATGAAATATTGGGCCTTGCAGCAACTGTCAAAAGTCATTCCTTGAGAATGTCTGATTTGAGTCTCGGAGAAAAATATAATACCCGAAATAAATAATGATAAGTTACTTGACTACAGTAGTAACAACATCTGATTGGTCAGAATTTGGCTTGTCAAATAGGTTATGAGGAATAAGTAATAAGAAATTAATTTTTCTCATATCTTATGACTTATGACCTAATCACTATAACCAGTTCCTTATTGTTACCGGTTACATGGAAACGCCATCATCCATTTCGCTTGAACACTAAACCATATTCCGAAATCACTATTTCAATTGTGAACCAGGCTTATACCAATGGAATGATTATAATTATTGAAATGTTTTTTTTAATAACATAGAAACTTGATCCAAAATCATTGTTCCCCACTTGAGGCTAAGGATGAAAGATAGGATCGTTTGGACGGGGCACCACAAGGGCCATCTTACCACCCCATTTTGATCATTCAAAACTCATAATTAGACGAGCTTTACCGTTAGATCTGTATAGTTTTGTGGTATTATCGGGTGATAACTCACATTTTTATGAGTTTCAGAAATTTCAAAAATATTCATTAGAATAACACGTCGGAAAAAAAAATTCCAAAGAAATTAAATTCAGTGTGAAGTTGAATTACATTCTGATACACATCTCTGGATGATTCTCAGCTTGATCGGGTCAGCCATTTTGAATAAAAAACAAACATAAAATGTGCTAAATTGGAACCAATCAAAGCAGTTTTTACCCATTTATAACTTAAATGTCACCCAATTGGCGAATGTAGACAAAAGTTTGACAGAAAAATCGACATACCATCACTATCCACTCGGTCAACAGCGCATATACGGCGTTTTCCTAATTATAACTCCAATCCCTGTGAATATGTGGTGACATGACCTCGGATGATTCTCATCAATCACTAATCCCACTTCTGTGTGCAAGTCTCTCTTCTCTTGTCCAGTCTCACCTCTGAACGGCGGTCTCGAAACTACTGGCAGGCGCGAGACATGGTTCAGAGCAACCACCCGCTTAGCCCTAACCACTTGCTGGCATTACCCGAGCTTAGTGGCAACGGTTGATGCTAGACATCAATCAGAAGCGGGAATAATCCGCCGGCAGATGGGAACACGGTCGTCAGGGTAACGGTCACACAGTATCATGTACTAGGAACCACGAGAGCCGTGAACAGTCACGTGGCTGCATATATCCACTGTGGAAAACCATCACCTGGATGAGGTTATCAAACCATGCACTCAATCCTGTCTTGACCCCGATATCTACTGCAATGTGGTATTTATAACGATAACGTTATTGAGCCACTGTCAAATGGTTAGTAAACATTGTGATGAAATAAATTCATTCAGATCCGATTAATTCAATCTAATTCAATTTAATTCAATCTCTATTTTTGAATGATTACATTCTTGATTCTCATTCATAATGATGATCTCCTTCAAATCGATTCATGATATATTCTCATAAACTCATCATACTTCTCATCTTTTCCATCCACGGATTTCCTCAAGAGAAAAAAAAAGTATATATATTTATATATATATATATTCAATTGGACGTGTGGTGATTGATACACTGAACAGTCATCCAGGACACCTGAGGTCGCTTTTCGCCATTTTCGACCATCCTGACAGTGAGTCTTCCAGGTTTCCCTCTGTCGTTCAGTTACTAGGTTCAGTACTGGAAATGGTTCTTGATAGCAGGCCAGAACTGACCTCTCTCCATTTATCCGAATACACCCGACGGATTAACTTATGTTTCCATCATCCTGTTGTCTCATATTTAATCCACCGTTGCCAATAGAGATGGGATTGTGACCATACTCGGACATGATTATTGATGAATCTCAATTATCATCGATCGAAGAATCAACAACGATGTCAGAAAAACTAATTAATCCACCAAATAATCCAACAAATTGAACCGAGCAACTCGAACCTCGAGGACTCCATTTCATCAGACCCTATTCAGAGGAAACTGCGCAGAAGTTCGTGAAACTTCGTTCAACTTCGTGCAACTTCCACACAACAGAAACTTCGCTCCAGTGTCTTACAAAGATACGTTTGTTGACTCTTCGTTACAAACAGTCGGTATCTAACTTCGGAGTCAAGAATATCAACAGTCCGATAGACGACTGTTCGATCGACCGTCTCTCTCGTCTGTTGGTGTTGGCGGGCGGGTGTTTCGAGCACTCGTTTCGAGCGCGAGACGTGAGGACAACAATGGAAGGAAAGTTTCACAAACCACGCTGAGAAACTAACGAGGGTCTGAGAGTATTATGTTCGGAGTTATTATTTTGTTGCATCTTCCACTTGCCACATTGCTTCTGTTTATTTATTTCATCTATTTTCAATTACTCTGCTGCTGATGCGAACATTGAGGGCAGAGATCCCGAAACTGGATTTCATAGTGATCATATTGTATATATATATATATATATATATATATATATATATATATATATATATATATATATATATATGTATATATATATATATATACAATATATATATATATATATATATATATATATATATATATATATATATTTATATATATATATATACATATATGTATATATATATATATATATATATATATATATATATATATATATATATATATATATATATATATATATGTATATATATATATACAATATATATATATATATATATATATATATATATATATATATATATATATATATATATATATATATACATACATATACATACATATATATATATATTCAAAGATATTTATACATTCTTATATCAATATATATATCCGAATAATCTCCTCTAAAGATGTTTTTTCCACAATTTTTTAACAGGCATGTCACATTTCGTTATATATTGGTGGTACGGCCGTGTCTGGCAGTGCTAGCGCGACTGAAGTCAGTGCTGGAGCGACACTGTTCTGCGGGTTGCGTTCAGGGGTACCGCGATGGTTGACATCAGCTATTGCTCTTCTCGTGATTTGAATGTAACATTCATGCATGGAACAAGAGAGAGAGAGAGAGTGAGAGAGAGAGAGAGAGAGAGAGAAAAGAGAGAGAGAGACGGTGGGAGGGAGAGACAGAGCCAAAGAGAGAGAGAGAGAGAGAGAGAGAGAGAGAGAGAGAGAGAGAGAGAAATGGAGAGAGAAAAAGAGAAAGAGAGAGAGAAACAGAATTAGAGAGAGAGAGAGAGAAAGAGAGAGAGAGACGGAGGGAGGGAGAGACAGAGCCAAAGAGAGAGAGAGAGAGAGAGAGAGAGAGAGAGAGAGAGAGAGAGAGAGAGAGAGAGAGAGAGAGAAATGGAGAGAGAAAAAGAGAAAGAGAGATAGAAACAGAATGAGAGAGAGAAAGAGAAAGAGAGAGATAAAGAGAGAGAAGATGTAATGTATCTTCTTTTTCCCCCGGTGCTGGAACTCATTATGTATAGATTGAGTGCAGTGCACATTACTATGTATCGCACGTATCCTGCGAGGAAGAAGTGGATAGAATATCTCATCAATGAAAACCATATTCATGATTGATATTTAAATATACCGAGTCTTCTATACTTCAATCTCGAAAGAGAAACCTGTTCTACCAACACGACAAGTCAGAAACTTCTAATTTCTTCATTCAGAAACACAATTCTATCCTCATATATCCGATGTTTCCGAAAGATGTATCACGGAAGATGATTGTGAAATCTCGTCTCGAGACAAATCATCAGATTGCCTGATATATGAACCTCATATATGAACTTTTTTGATTTAAAACTTTGTGATATATGAGTCGGTTAGATCGACCTTGTGGTGTCCCGTCCAAACGATTCTATCTTATATCCATAGCCTCAATTATGTAACAATGATTCTTCATCAAATTTTGATGCTATTGAAAAAAAAGTGTTGTATTCAAATGAGTCATGAAGATTTTGTCTCCATTATTTTTCCATCAAGTTTTCTTCTGGAGATATTCCACATATCGCATCTGTTCTCATGGAAACCATGATAACAGCATATTTCACAGTATTTATTCAGATCATGACGTATGTTATAGCCAATTACCATTACTTCTTCTTCCGTTCGACTCATCATAGAAACCAAACTTTAGGCGTGAAACACGATTATTTCCCTCACTGACGTCATCAAGCTGATAGAAACTCATTTCCTACTTCTTCATCTTGGGCGCAACTATCACGTTATCCTAATCACTTCAAAGCTTGTGAGCCTCGAACTTGACTTTGAACTTCTCGACCTGTATTCACAAGGTATTCACCTTGACTCGATGTGCAACTCAGTTAGTGCAAGCAACTCGATGTTGTGTTTAATCGATCTATCGAACCTCGCACGAATCGAGACCTCGAAACTCGCGATAAGAAAACAGATCTGCATCCGTTCATGATGTCAATAGGAACATCTCACTGCATCACTGTCAGTACTACTACTACTACTACTACTACTACTACTACTACTACTACTACTACTACTACTACTACTACTACTACTACTACTACTACTACTATTTTCACTGCAATGTACTTCCGATCACTAAATTGTATACTTATAGATTAATTCTTTTATATTATTTCAAAGAGGATTATCAAATAATGAATGTTCGCCCTGTTAACACAAGATTAGCCTTAATCGATACATTTCAGATTCCTTCTTGGATTAACAAGTATGGTAAGAGGAGATTGGAATACTTAGTCCCATTCAACCTCAATCAACTTCCCTTCAATTTGAAAAATGTCAACAATTATAACGAGCTAAAAGTATGTGTCAAAAAATGGTTACTTTCGATTATGGTATGAGCAATATCTCAACTTCAAATGTTCAATATAAGGTTTATTTAGGTTTATTTCGTTATACTGATTTTCTTTCGACTTGGCAAGTTGCTCTTTTATTATTATACATATGTGAATGACTTCATTGATTGAATTATCAATTTAAAATAATCTGATAATTGTATATTTTTATTAATCTATCTTCATCATTTTTATCAAAATAAGTTTCTCTCATTTCTTGTTACTATTTACCTAATTCAACCGGCTTATATTTGTCTCTATACTTTTAAACTCGTGAATGTGTCATATGAATCGTTTATTTCTACTATGTATTATTGTATAATTGGGTATTTTTTTTCACTTCCTCGAGTTCTCTCTTCCTATGTTGTTTGCATTTTTCTCTACTCACTACAACTGTAATTCGAATATAATTTTGTTGATTTATCCTATTTTGTTCATTCTTACACGTTCTCGTCAATGTGCTTCATTGTATTGTTATTATATTTTATTATCAGGAAGGTACTTTATTTTTTCATTGCATTATATTTAAGTGAATTGTTATTATATATCTCCACAGATAAACCCCATGAGGGTTTCGTGGAACCTCACAAGAGTACCCTTAATTGTTGTAACGCTTTCATTTGGAATCAATAAAAAAAAAAAAAAAAAACTACTACCACTACTACTACTACTACTACTACTACTACTACTACTACTACTACTACTACTACTACTACTACTACTACTACTACTACTACTACTACTACTACTACTACTACTACTACTACTACTACTACTACTACTACTACTACTACTACTACTACTACTACTACTACCACTACTACTACTACTACTACTACTACTACTACTACTACTACTACTACTACTACTACTACTACTAGGAGAACGCGAGACATGCTTGTGAGATGAGCTTGGAATTATGAAAATCTCGAATAAAGAATATTCTGTCACTCAATCCACGTCTACTCAGACCTTGGATCACTTCGAACCTTGAAATGTGACTGCGTTCCTGATTCATTCATCACTTTTTCAATAGTTCTGAATTGATAGTTAATTTTTTCTGTTTAGATTCAATGAGTTTCTCAATAGCTTTGAATCAATGTGAAACGTCATTGTTATAATAATAATAATAATAATAATTCTTTTTATTGTCCCAAAGATCCCAAGGATATACAGACAGTCATGATGTTATTATATACAGTTATTACATGCACATATATATATATTTTTTTTTGGAATACATATTAAAACTAAAAATAACATTTAAAATAACATTGGAAAAAAAAAACATTTGAAGTACACTCATAATGATGATCGGTCATTATATATGGGAAACATACAAACACTGATTACAGACAATAATCTCTATATGAATAAAAACACTTGTCTATTAAGTATGTCTTGAGGCATTTTCTGAACTCATCACCCTTTTTCTTTTTTAATAAAAGCGGAAGTGCATTTAAAAATTTTGAGCCCATGTGAACGGGATCTTTCAGATATAGATTATTTTTGAAGCGTTCCAATCTTATGTTCGTTTTGTTACGTGTATTATAATCGTGGATAGTTTCACTGTTCGAGACCAAATGGGAATTTTCAATTACATACAGAATTGTAGAGTAAATGTATAAACTTGGTAAGGTAAGGATTTTAAATGATTTGAAGAGATTAGAACAAGAGTCTTTGTAAAAAACTTCGGCACAAGGGTTATAGCTCGAATTTGCCATATATCTTACTGCACGTTTTTGGAGAATAAATAGTCTCTTGGTGTGAGTGGATGCACCCCACATAATGATCCCATATTGGAGCAACGATTGAATATGTGCAAAGTAGACCATTTTGACTACCTGAATGTTGGTATGCTGCATGAGCTTCTTCAAGAGGAAGCAACCTGAAGTTATTCATTGATAGATTTACTCAATGTCATATAATGTTAGGAGCCACACTCTTAGGTTGATGAGCTGATAATTGTGAACAGCCTAC
This sequence comes from Brachyptera risi, assembly GCA_964007535.1. Classification (NCBI taxonomy): domain Eukaryota; kingdom Metazoa; phylum Arthropoda; class Insecta; order Plecoptera; family Taeniopterygidae; genus Brachyptera; species Brachyptera risi. The sequence continues at coordinate 769,308 of OZ023334.1, read as the reverse complement.
CACACCGATCTTCTCGGAAGAGAGTTACAGGAATTATTGAATGAATGAATACATGAATGAATACAAAAATTACATCATGAATGTGTCTTCTCAGTTATTTCTCATCCGATTGTTGTGTAAATTACTGGAAATATGAATGATAGTTTCATTCATATTCGGAGGAATTTTCAGAACTTTTGAGAAGTTTTCCCCCAAGTATCTCTCCTCGGTGTTGATTTCTGGGCGATTTCCCAAACTTTCTGTTTTTTCCCGGAAAAAAAGTTTGATCAATTTTTCCGAAAAACAAATCTCATCCATAGTTGTGTGACACCAATAATGTAGAAAAATTTCCAAGATGTTTGGTTTCTTTTCCCTGACGCGTAGAAAATTGAGAACAAATGAAAATAAAATAAGGACGGAGCTCACATTTCCTGGTATATGGAATGGAATTCTTCGCTACGCTCGTCTAATTGACGAACTTATTCGGCGAGATTCAGCCTGATGGCCACTCTTACATCTCACCTTGACAAACTAAGACTCGACTATGAGAAACTGACTGAGAATATACAAACTCGGCCTGGATTATGCAATCATTATCAGAGTCATGAGATAATGTAGCTGTCAAACATCTGATGAGGATATCAACAGTCGTTCATTGTACATCACGTGACACATTCTCACACGCCCACTATACTCTGTTCAATTTCACAGATCATTTCTTCCATTCATATCATTTTAAATCATTCACACGGCCAACATCTCAATCAATTTTCTTCTCTTGCTTCAGTGTTATTAATTTATATTTGCGTTTGTTTTTTTGTTTCACCAACTCACCCTTATTAACATTCCATTTTTTTTATCGAATACATTTTTTCTGAAATAAGTCTTGGTACTCAAATTTTTTATCACGAACATTTTTTTCGAAATGATGTCTCAATAATATTTTTTTATATTTAATTATCTTATTTTTCAAAAAATGATGCATTTTTTTAATACATTTTGTTATAATGTGCCCGTGTGGCAACCGTTTCGGCGGCAAATAAACTTCTCTCTCCCTCTTATTCATGCATATTGAGATATTCCATCGTCTTCCAATATATTCTCGATTTGATGTCGAGACGCCATCTGCATTTATTTGTACCGACTTCCTAACTGGTCATGAGTTAGAAACAGACGTCTGTTTACGATAATACATGGGTCTAGCTATCGCATATCATACCCAATATATCCATATATCCGTGAGAATATCCGAATCTAGCAACTCATTGGTGGTTGGAGGAATCGTCGAGTGGAACGGGTTGCCTCGGAATGTATTTTAACGATCAAACTATCCAGTAGAAGAGTTTCAGGAATGAGTCGGGCCCTATTAAGATTGACATTGAGATCGGAATTGAGGTCAAGTCAGATAAGGACAAAGTTGAGATGAGATTTTGAAGACATTGACCCGGAATTATATTATATATGGTGATATGTATGCTACATGAAATGAATTATTAGCTATCAATTCTATTATTTAATATGAGCTAATCAGTCAAATTTGCGATGGCACTTGATTAAATTATTTCTAAATGTTGAACACTATTTTCTACATACATTACAGATACTCAAGTTGGGCCATCATAATCATCAATTTGTTACTTCATTAGGTGTAATTATAAAAATATTCTACTTCTCCATCTATTTCCGAAGTCATTATCATAGTTCTCATTTTATTTTAATAATCTCCAATTCACCATATTCATAGAATGAAGACTTATATATAATTTCAGTTCCTATAATCTGAGTGCTATAATCTTATATATAATCAAACTCAAGATTTCTTCTTTCTTGCACTCAGTAATATATTTTCCTTTCATCATGTGTTGTTGGTAATTGTATTATTGTATTTGTAATCTGTTGTATCTGTTGTGCGTAATTATAAGGAAAGGAAAATAAACGAAATAAATGAATAAATGAATGAATATGAGATGTCTCAATTCAAGTTATAAACAAATGTAAAAATGTACCATCAAATTTGTATGAAAAAATTCAAGACATTGATTAAGTTACAACCAGTCATAATCTCCATATTCATGTGGACTCCAATAATATATATAAACAGAAATTGAAAAATCTGCCATTGAACGTTCATAGGAGTTTGAAGCTATGATAAAAAAATAATGGTAATTAAATAAATATGAAATCTTGACCTATTTTCTTTCTGAATTGTAAAATATCCGGTATTTCTCGCTATGGATTCTCATGCGGCGTGATGCATTGTATCCCTCTTCTCATTGAATACGACACGAGATGATAGATGTGGAGTAATATATTATTGGAATATATCTTGAGACGTGGTGAATTTAATAATCTGAATGGAACTCGAGAAACACGTGTCAAGTTATTGTCATTGTTGTTCGGAGGAATGATGAATTGCGGATGCATTTGTGCAACGAGATCGATATGACGCTGAGTAATGATAATAACAATGATGAATTGTTCATTTCTTCAATTCTGATCATATTACATGATATCGGAAATGTCTCACGAATTAAATATAATGAAATAAATATAGATATAATTTAATATTATGAGGCCGTATTAGAGACACATTTTGAAAATCGTGCTGATCACATAAGCAGTTCGTTGATAAATCTTCGATACACCAAATGAAAATACTGCAATGAAATATTTTTGAGGACACTCTTGAACTTGCTGATGTCTTCATTTGCTATTTCCATGATTTCGAGAAGGAGACTTTGAAATAGTTTGAAACATGGGGCCACAGGGGCCATAATGTAGTGATACTAACAGACTCTATCATTATATTCATAATAATCATCAAATGTAAATTAAATTACATTTAATAATCGATGTAATTAATTAATTAATTCTTTTTTTTAATAACATCGAAACTTGATACAAAATCATTGTTTAATTAATTAATTATTATTTTTCAATTAATCAATAATGTTATAATTAATGTAATGTAATATATAATGTAATTTAATAATATATATAATATATATATGATATTTATATATCATATTCCAATCTTCCGCATGGATATATCTAATAGCTTCGCTGGAGAATGCACTTCCAATCTTCAGGGATGAGCCTCAACCATCGCGACGTCCCACGCCTACTCGTGTACATATGAGAGCATATTCTCCACCTACAAGTGATTTATCTACAGGTGTCTCGGTAGAAAATATCGCACGAGTTTCCGTCTTTTACAAAGATCCACTGTTGATCCCGATGTTGCCATGGTGAGGTGAGATTCGATCCTTGGAATAACTGCGTATTGAATACAGATTTATCATCACTTATATTCCTGTGGGATGAACTCGTGTCCAGGACAAGAGACAGTCGCCTGGCAACGGGATAATAATAACATCTCATGTGATTCCATCTCTCTGATAAACCACTGAGAATTGGACGGCTTAAAAAATGCGGTAACAATTTTTTCTCTGTGAACCTTATTCTGATAATATCATGAAATCGTGAAAATACCGGAGCTACATGAGCTTGACGGTGATATTTTTGTTTGTTAGGTTGGTAGATTACCTTTTTCTCTCGTGGATACAAGTGTATATTGAAGTATTTCTAATGTGATATCGGGGTCTTGGGTTCGATGACCGACTGTGAACACTTCCCGGAGATTGATGCTTGTTTTGTAATCAATAATAACCTACCTTCATCAGACAATGCGATCACTGGAACACGCTCCTGAGGGTTGATCTCGGTTGAAGGAAGAATAGGGGAACATTTCAGCTTACCTGGAAGAAAAGAGAGGATAAATTATCAGATATTATTTTTCCCATCTCATTTGAACAGAAAAACAACAGAATGCAAGAAGTAAGACCTATAAAAGAATCAAGAGAAGAAAGAGATATGATGAGAAGATCTATTTTTTTTGCTTCTCTGTGTGAATATTTGAATTTCTAACTGTCCTGAGATTATTATCATAGCATTCACTGTTTTTTGAATGTGTTGTCTTATTCTGATTATTATTAGGCCTAGGTGTGCTAAGATCGCCCTTGTGGTGCCCCGTCCCAACGATCCTACCTCCATCAATTGTCTCAATTGGTTAACTTTGATCTGATATCATTAATTCCGATGTTGATGAGACAAATTATCGGAAGAATTACTCCATCAGTCGGGTAAATAATTGATCCCACAAGCATATCGAATAGTATGTTCGAGAAAATTTATAATCAGTTCAAATATATTTTTCAAATTTGTTTTTATAACATCGAAACTTCAAACAAAATCATTGTTTCCTAATTGAGGCTATGGATGAGAGATGAGATTGTTTTGGCGGGGCACCACTTGGGTGATATTACCACCCCATTCTACTTCATCCTTTTTATTTTCATTTCTGTAATACAATTTTTCTTCATCATCATATGTAACTTTTCACCATTTGGCATTGATGTGAGTGTTTGGTTTCAGTCGCAAGAAGTAATCGATCAAGTTCTAATCATATGCACTCTGAGAACATATACTGTCATTAAACACTCACAGAAGAGGACGAAGTATATACGTCATTCACTTTTAGCCTTTATTGACAAATCACCCGTCAAATGTCTGTACAATACATTCGAATTCCAATAGCATTAACCACAATTACCCACTTGGTGACGTCAAATATCAGAGCCACATTGAATTTTAAGATCCTTTAATGTGAATTTTAATGACATATTGTAATCAAGAAGACTGTTTTCGGACATTTTCTTGTCCGAATGTGTCTAAAAATAGAATTGTGGTTAATGCTATTCCAATTTCGTAAGAAACACTTTTGTGCAACTATACAGAAAATAATCGAATTCACCGATTCCAATTCATTCCATGTTTGGCTTCATTCGAATGGAACAAGTGTAGCAATAATGAAACAATAATTCGATCATTATGAAGAGAACGACTTTTGATGAAGTAAAATTCTGAGATGATTTTTAAAAGTCATCCATAACTAATTTCCGATCTGTCAACTATTTCTGTTCTATTTCCTATCACAATTGTGAAATTAGAGTTCATTTTATTAAATTCCACTTCGTATTCTAGATATAAAGTTGAGTGGAAGACAAGAAGCTCATCTAAGGAGTTGGATGAGTGGATGAGTTGGATTCCTATCTGAACTTTGACGTCTTACTTTTGTTAAATAATTGTCTTATTGTTTGATGCTAATGTTAATTGTAATTTCTCTGATTTTATGCAACCCACTGTGCAGATGAAGAATGAAGTTCAATACTATTGATGATGCTTATTTTAATAAGAATTGTTTCGCTCCGCTCTTATTCCGTCTGGAAATATGGAATAATAGAATATTTGATTGGAATATTTGAATGATAGTGGAAAATGGATGTTTTACAGGTGGGTGGTCTCACACTTTTCCTAATGAACACCACCGAACTAACATCTATTTTATCAGAGGGAAATGTTATTGGCCTTGAAAAAGGGAGGAGACGTCAGATGTGATGACGTGTTCAAGTGAATTAGTAATTTCCGATTTACTTGGAAGAGAGTTGAAGAAATATTTGAATAGATAAATAAATAAAGGCTATAGACTGTGGTTTTGGTCTCTCAGGCTCAGTCAGCCCTCGTCTGAGAGTTGCTGTAGGCTGCATGCGAATTGCATGAGTTGCCATGGTAACAAGAGATGGGGTTCGAGGCTTTGGAGTCAAATATCAACATATGATCAACACGTCGATGTGGCAAATACAGATTGAGTCCAATGGAACAATTCGAAGCTGCCAGATCGAGTGACGTCGGTAGCTCGGGCGCTTGGGGGGATTGGATATACTTGTTGCTTCATATCTCACCAGCCTCCATGTACATCCTGAAGAGGATGTATCGACTAGTACGAGAGACGTACATTCCCTGTACATTCCTCACATTGCCGTCATATTCGATAAATGCACCAGAGAATATGCCAAGCTTGGCGTTTATCAAGAAGGCTAGTTTTGTTTCTCAGTTTATTTTGTAGCGGCAGTAGTGTTCATACCTTTAACCCTCCTCCGAGGATATAGGTACACAAGCTACATATTCCACAAACTTGAGAATAGCATTGAGAGTATAGAAGTGAGCCATCATTCATGATTATTGAGAATCAGTGGTTATTGGATGAGCGGAGCGAAGACTCAATTTCACCCTACCCGAAAAAAGAGTGACTGTTTTTTTTCGTGTTTTTTTTTTGTTCGCGCTCCACAGGTCAAAAAAAAAATTCAAAATTATGTGAAACTTAGCAAACACAAGTTTTCTCGTCTAATTCGATATTGTATAGTTTTGAGCCGCAATAGGTTGAACCATTTCGGAGAAAACTCATTCCAAAGATTTCAAAAATGTCGTTAGAATAACCCAGAGGAAAAAATTCGTGAAAAAATGTTCATCTCAGACAATTCAAATTCGCAGGGAATTTTGATTTAATAATGATAAACATAATTCCGAGCTTTTACTCGAATTGGATTATAATTAGATCCATGCACATTTCTTTGATTGCTTTCGGAAAAATTGATCGATATTGATGGAATAATATTGACATGTATAGTCTTGAGAGACTTCAAAGAAGAGCCTCCGTACCGATATGATGTTGAATTCGCTCACAGAATCTCAGTATGAGAGTTGAATCTTGTTCGATGATTGAAACTGGAATCACCTGATCCAATAACAATTCAATTGGAATGCACGATAGTGATAACAATGTAACCGGAGAACTGAAATCAACACGGAAGTTCAACTGTTTCAAACATTAGCGGAACATCGAACAAGAAATCACATCCGTATCAATTTATTAGTTCGATGAAATGATCTCCTAGTAGATGTTGACATAGATTTGTTGTCAGAGGTAGGATCGTTCGGCCAAGAACCACGCAGAAAAAAACAGAACAGACTCAGTATGATTGTTCCATCAAGTTGAGTTCGATGAGCACATCATATAGAGCCCTGATGAGATACAAAATTCAATTCAACAATTTTCTCCATCCAACTTATTTAATTACACTCATATATATATATATATATATATATATATATATATATATATATATATATATATATATATATATATATACATATATATATATATATGAGTGTATACATGTATATTCATATGTGTATATCTAAATATATATATATATATATATATATATATTTATATATATATATATATATATATATATATATATATATATATTTATATATATACATATATATATATATATATATATATATATATATATATATATACAAATATATATATATATGTATATATATATATATATATATATATATATATATATATATATATATATATATATATATATATATATACGTATATATATATATATGTATCTATACATATATGAATATATATATATATATATATATATATATATATATATATATATATATATATATACATATATATATATATATATATATATATATATATATATATATATATATATATATATATATATATATATACATATATATATATATATATATATATATATATATATATATATATATATATATATATATATATATATATATATATATATATATGTGTGTGTGTGTGTGTGTGTGTGTGTGTGTGTGTGTGTGTGTGCGAGCAGTAATGAAGGAGCGAACCACCTGCGCGCTAGTGGTACGAGAATGGAGAGACGGTCGCTCGGTCGTATCTCGTGAATGAATGCACAAGTAGACGACTCCCATGTGATGAAGAGATGCAATTTGAACTCGTTCTTTCCATAACGAAACACGACACATTCACATTTATATTCCAATAATCTCCCGACTTTTAATTCCTCCAACAGGCTATGAGCGCGCATAAAGATAGGACCCTCATGCTGAATATATAACCGTGGAATAATTAAACTTCATTCCCGTAATTCATCCTCAGGGATGTATATTTGAATCGTTTGATGTATTATGAGTTGCGAGAAGGTGGGAAGAATGGGAAGAAAGGACATTAGAGAGTGTTTAGGAAGATTAGAGTGAAGAATGAGATATGGAAGATTACATAGGTCATGATGATATTGTATATGTGATGCTGTTGTTGCAATTTACTCTATCATTTTAATATTCTATTGTTATAACATTTTCACTATAGAACTAATGTTATAACATTGTGACATGTACTATACAGTAACTGATGGTACAATACTGTCTGATGGCATCACATAGCAGTTATCACGTGATTATATTACAATACATTACATTACTTGATGTTGTGTTTAACGACCCCACAAACAGCCGAGTTCAACGACGCTCAACACAATAACTATATTGCCATTATATCGGCACCGAGACTTGACACGAGATCCTTTTACCACCATGAAGGCTGTGTATGAAAGATAGGATCGTTCGGACGGGGAACCACGAGGGCGATCTTGAGACAGATCATCAAATCATTGGGAAACCAATCGTTTGAAATCGCATTTCATTGACAGTTCGAACATTTGGGTTTTCAAAAAAAAAAAGACTTTTCAATGAGATAGTATGTAGCCGATCTTACCCCTCAAATAATGATTGAAATACTTTGACTTTCTCAATGAAACCGAGGTGACGATTCCAAGGACGATTATCAATTCAAACATTCATAAAGTGAATGAGAATCTTCAATCATCGTCATATATATATATATATATATATATATATATATATATATATATATATATATATATGATTACATGTATTGATATATATATATATATATATATATATATATATGATTACATGTATTGATATATATATATATATATATATATATATATATATATATATATATATATATATATATATATATATATATATGATTACATGTATTGATATATATATATATATATATATATATATATATATATATATATATATATATATATATATATATATATACATATATATATATATATATATACTATATATATATATATATATATATATATATATATATATATATATATATATAATATACATATATATATATATATATATATATATATATATATATATATATATATATATATATATATATATATATATATATGTATATAAATATATATATATATGATTACATGTATTGATATATATATATATATATATATATATATATATATATATATATATATATATATATATATATATATATGAATATATATATATATATATATATATATAATTATATGTATTCAAATATATATATATATATATATATATATATATATATATATATATATACATATATATATATATATATATATATATATATATATATAAATATATATATATATATATCATATATATATATATATATATATATATATATATATATATATATATACATATATATATATATATATATATATATATATATATATATATATATATATATATATATATATATATATATGTATATATATATATATATATATATTCATATATATATATCTCTCTCTCTCTCTCCCTCTCTCCTTCTATATATATATATATATATATATATATATATATATATATATATATATATATATATTTATATATCTATATCTCTCTCTCTCTATATATATATATATATATATATATATATATATATTTATATATATATATATATATATATATATATATATATATATATATATATATATATATATATATATATATATATATATATATATATATATGGCCAAATGGACCGGAATCAACCCTACATGCACAAAAAACATCAACTTTGTATCCTCAGGTGAAACCGTTGACTAAAAACCAATTCCAGTCTGACAAATGACCAATACGATTACGTGTGAGAGAAAAGCAATTGATATTTTTTACCGGAGAGTCGGCAATTACTCCTGAAATGTGTATCTTCAGTTCTCTCGTCCAGTTAATTACAGCAAGAAGAACTGAATTAGTTTTCTGTCTCAAGTTCTCATCAGCGGTGTTCATCAGAGCTGTGGCTCAAAGAAGCGGGCAACTTTAATAGTATTCTGTTATTTATTGGAGGTTAATTTCAGCTGAAGGACATCGATTGAACGGTTTCTACTCTCACAAAAACATTCAATTACACCGTAACTTTGGCTCGGAACAATTACCATATGTTTCAATCACTCTAAGAACAAGAGAACAGCATCGTTCAATTGTTGAGAGAAGTCGCTCATGATTCGAGCATCACTACATCGACTGCGCATCCGCCTCACTGCATTCCATGGATCTGTATCACCGAGATGCGTTACTCAACGTTGGCCCCGTATAACCTACCTGTTGGTGGGGTCGTTAAGCAAACTTTATCAATCTCTTTGTTAACAAGGCGTATATATCTGTGTCTCGGCAATAGCTTCACACCGCTTTGCGAACCGTGAAGTTTCTCACATATTTGATATTAATTAGTAATAAACATAAAATATCTTGCTCAAATTATATTTGTGAATTTTGAATTCAATAAGATTACATATGCTTCATTGGTTCGAATTGATCTTATAAATATATTACACGTGTCAATAAAGTATGTGGTAATGGTAATACAATATGTAGTGATGAAAAGTAATGATAAACGATTGGAGATATCCAATATGGCCGGTGAGATTGGAACGAGTACATGTCACTATCGGCTGCAGGAGTAACGTATCTTGGTGAGGTTATATAGAATGCCTTGCTTGGATCCTATTGGTAAATGTCCAATATGGCCGCTGAGATTGGAACGAGTACATGTCACTATCGGCTGCAGGAGTAACGTATCTTGGTGAGGTTATATAGAATGCCTTGCTTGGATTCTATTGGTAAATGTCCAATATGGCCGCTAAGATTGGAACGAGCACATGTCGCTATCGGCTGCAGGAGTAACGTATCTCGGTGAGGTAATACACGTCCATGTTCTAATAGCCCTCGGCTTGTTTGATCTCCCCGTGCTATTCATGACCCGCAGTGTGACAGTGTTTGACCTCTGACATGCGAGACGTCGGATCTTGATTAATTAAAAGTTGACGGATATGTAATTACGTATTCAGTTCATGTCAGCGCGGTGAAATTAAAAACGTATAAAATAGATATAGAAGTATTACGAAGCAAAGGTATACATATTAAAAGTTGCGGTATACGGGTATGGTATGATATTGCATATGAGTCCCACACTGACACGGTTTCAAGAGAGCAAGATGGAGAGAGAGAGAGAGAGAGAGAGAAAGAGAGATAGAGAGAGAGGGACTGATATAGAGAGAGAGGAAGAGAGAGGAAGATGATGAGGAAGGAAAGTGGAGGGGGCCGTAGATGTAAAAATGATGGAATAAAAACATGTATTTGATTACTTCACCTGAATTCTCGTGATATTTACAACTAGGAAAATGCAGGATCCACGTTGTGAGATGAGCTCAGAAGTATAGAAATGTAAAATGAAAAATATTTCAGCAGGTCAACCCACATCTACGGATATTGGATTACTCAAAACGTTCAAAAACCCTACCTGCAACTTGTTGATATTTATAGTGCTGCAACCTGTCGCATATGCACTTCGCAAAACCAATTGATCCAAATATTCAACAGAACGTACACTTTTAATGCGTTCTCTCTGTTATTCCTCATCCGATTGTTTCAAAAATCTCTGAGAAGGTGTTTAATAGTATCGTTCATATTCCGTAAAAAATTGGAAGTTTTTGAAAAATTCTTGTGTTTGAAGTCTTTCTCTTCCGGGTTATTCTTATGAGGATTTTTCAAACCTTACAATTTTTTTCAGAAAAAATCCCCCAACCGATTTTGCTGAAAAACAATTCCAGCCCATTCTGGTATGATAGAAAAATTCTGAAAAAGTTTCAAGTTGATGAGTATTTTTTTCCTGACGTGTATGCCGCGCACAAAATTACAAACAAAATAAAAACATAAAAAGCAAGCCCATTTTTGTGCGGTATGTGGAATGAAATCTTCGCTACGCTCATCTAATAATCACTGAGATTATTGTTGAGGTGATTTAATCGAGAACTATTCAATCCATGTTGCATAATCGTCAAGAGTATAGGCCTACAGAGCCGGAAATTGTTTTACATTTCAGCTTGAAAATCATTGTGTTGTGTGAGTTGGATAATTGTCGACCAAACCGTTTCGTGAATATTCAAACCATCTGCATTCCTCTCGTATCACACATCTGATATCTCAAACCGTTCAGAAGTTATCATTAGGAACTGTTATTTCTAATCGAATCTCATGGACTCTTTAGGCGCTTGAAGTTTGCTCTGGACCCGCGAGGGCTCGAACTCTAGGCCTCCAACTCTCATTGCCGTCGTGGTCTCCTGGAACCATCATTGTTGCATAATATACAGTATCATGAATAGCGAACCGAATGAATGTTTCAAAATCAGGACTGAGTTATGGATGGTAGTTCTGAATATGATACTGCTCTAGAGAATTCCATTGAAATATCCAGGAACCATCTATACAACTGACTAGCAGCCATCAACGTTCACATCCATCTTGCTTTCTCAATTGTCATGATTTATTTTTTCTTGAATAACATCGAAACTTGATACAAGATCAATGTTGCCCAATTAGGGCGATGGATGGAAGGTAGGATCGTTTGGACGGGGCACCACAAGGGCGATCTTAAAACCCCATTTTGAATGTTTATAACCGATTAACTTCAACACCGGGACTGTGCTGTTGGTGACCATGAATTTTCTGTAAATTCAATGTCCATCTTGCTTTTCCAATTATCATGAGTGTCATGATTTCTGTATGCGATCGTTGATTATTTCGATGTCATCACATTTTTGAAACATTTCGATATTCATTCATTTGATCAAATTGTTTTATATTTTTCCATGTCTTCCATATCTCACCAAAAACTCTGATGGATGGAAACTTGGAGCCAAGTCCTGAAATATTTTAACAACTACAAAAACTTCCCGATATAAAAGGTGGGGAATCATGACTGTCTGCCAACTACAACTTATTATTCATCGATACGGACTGGAAAATAACAGGAAACACTTGAATCATTGCCCCTCCCCCCCTACGTCCCCTTATATAACACCACCCCGAATTGAAGTGGAGTGAAGTGATTTCACTTTTGAGAAATGAATTTTTTTTTTAAATTCAAGATTTTTACAAACTTTTTTGCGGCAATCAAGATTTTAGCTACCGGCCAAGTAGCCTCTCGCTTCCGGCAAGTCCCGGCGACCGGACCATTTTTGACCTTTTTCAACATTTTTTGAGATTTGATCTCGCATCCCTCTGATTCCAGTTTCTGTCATTCGATTATCATTTGAACCGATGAGATTTCAGATATTATTCTTCCTGTTCAAAAAACATCACTTCCACGTTGTGCCACATACCTTCGTCTGAAACAATCAATTTCACTTTTGAGAAAGCAAGAAAAAAAATTTGCAAGTCGAGATTTTTACAAACTTTTTTGCGGCAATCATGAATTTAGCTACCGGCCGAGTAGCCACTCGCGTCCGCCAAGTCCCGGCGACCGGACTATTTTTAACCGTTTTCAACATTTTTCGAGATTCGAACTCGCGCCCATAACTATGGTTTCAGATGACTGAGCATACTCGTGTATCAAAAATATTCTGGATATCAATGTCTCATGATGAAAAATATCTCTTCAACGTTAAGCTACATGCCTCACTCTGACACTATCGATTTCACTTTCGAGAAATCGAAAAAAAAAATGTCTGAAGTCGAGATTTTTACAAACTTTTTTGCGGCAATCGAGATTATAGCTACCGGCCGAGTAGCCACTCGCGTCCGGCAAATCCCGGCGACCGGACTATTTTTGACCTTTTTCAACATTTCTCGAGATTCGATCTCGCATCCCTCTAATTCCAGTTTCAGTTGTTCGATCATCATTCGGCACGACAAGATTTTAGATATTGATCTCTTATGATCAAATAATATCACTTCATCGTTGTGCTACATGGCTCTGTCTGACACTATCGATTTCACTTTAAGAAATTGGGGAAAAAAAAATTTAGAAGTCGAGATTTTTACAAACTTTTTTGCGCCAATCATGATTTCAGCTACCGCCGAGTAGTCACTCGCTTCGGCCAAGTCCCCGCGACCGGGCCATTTTTATTCGTTCTCAACATCTTTCGAGATTCGAACTCGCATCCCTCTAACCTCAGTTCCAGCCGTTCGATTATTATTTGACTCGATGAGATTTCGGATATTGATATTTCAAGATCGAAAATTATCACTTCAACGTTGTTCTACATGGTCGCGTCTGAAACTATCGATTTCACTTCCGAGAAATCAAGAGAAAAAAAAAATTCAAAGTCGACATTTTACAGACTTTTTCGCGGCAATCAAGATCAGGGCTACCGGCCAAGTAACCTCTCGCGTCCGGTAAGTCCCTGTGACCGGGCCATTTTTGTCCGTTATCAACATTTTTAGAGATTCGATCTCGCATCCCTCTAATGCCAGTTCCAGCGGACCGATCATTATTTGGCATGATGAGATTCCAGATATTGATCTCCCATAATCGAAAAACATCACTTCAACGTTGTGCCATATGCCTTCGTCTGTAACTATCGATTTCACTTTGGAGAAATCAATCAAACAAATTTTCGTAGTAGAGATTTTGACAAACTTTTTTGCGGCAATCGAGATTTTAGCTACCGGCGAGTAGCCACTCACGTGCGCCAAGTTTCTGCGATTGGACTATCCTCGTCCGTTCTCAACATTCAGATATAGTAACAAAGAAGTGTCGAAAATGTGAATTTTCCAATCTTCTTTCGGACGTAGTTGATCAACCGTTTGAGATATCGTAAAAATCTCTTCGGAAAACGGTTCAGAACACTTTGAAAAATTATAGGAGAAATTATTACCTCTTCCTCAACGCTTTCAATTTTTCGTGATTTTCCAAAGGGGGTACCCTTGGAAAAATCTTGGAAAATTGAGTGGAGCCAAATGATTTCCAATATTTTTTTTATCTTTCTTCAAAGTGTTTTGAACCGTCCCCCGAAAAGATTTTCACGATAATATGGACGGTTGATCAACCACGTCTGAAAGAAGAGTCGATAATGTAAATTTTGCACTCTTCTTTCGGACGTAGTTGATCAACCGTTCGAGATATCGTGAAAATCTCTTCGGAAAACGGTTCAGAACACTTTGAGAAATTATAGGAGAAATAATTACCAATTCCTCAACGCTTTCAATTTTTCGTGATTTTCCAAAGGGGGTACCCTTGGAGAAATCGTGAAAAATTGAGTGGGGCCAAATGATTTCCAATATTTTTTTTATCAGTCTTGAAAGTGTTTTGAACCGTCCTCCGGAAAGATTCTCACGATAATATGGACGGTTGATCAACCACGTCTGAAAGAAGAGTCGACAATGTAAATTTTCCACTCTTCTTTCGGACGTAGTTGATCAACCGTTCGAGATATCGTAAAAATCTCTTCGGAAAACGGTTCAGAACACTTTGAAAAATGATAGACAAAATTAATACCCCTTTCTCAACGCTTTCAATTTTTCGTGATTTTCCAAAGGGGGTACCCTTGGAGAAATCGTGAAAAATTGAGTGGGGCCAAATGATTTCCAATATTTTTTTTATCAGTCATCAAAGTGTTTTGAACCGTCCTTCGGAAAGATTCTCACGATAATATGGACGGTTGATCAACCACGTCTGAAAGAAGAGTCGATAATGTAAATTTCCCACTCTTCTTTCGGACTTAGTTGATCAACCGTTCGAGATATCGTAAAAATCTCTTCGGAAAACGGTTCAGAACACTTTGAAAAATGATAGACAAAATTAATACCCCTTTCTCAACGCTTTCAATTTTTCGTGATTTTCCAAAGGGGGTACCCTTGGAGAAATCGTGAAAAATTGAGTGGGGCCAAATGATTTCCAATATTTTTTTTATCAGTCTTGAAAGTGTTTTGAACCGTCCTCCGGAAAGATTCTCACGATAATATGGACGGTTGATCAAGCACGTCTGAAAGAAGAGTCGACAATGTAAATTTTCCACTCTTCTTTCGGACGTAGTTCGAGATATAACCGTTCGAGATATCGTAAAAATCTCTTCGGAAAACGGTTCAGAACACTTTGAAAAATGATAGACAAAATTAATACCCCTTTCTCAACGCTTTCAATTTTTCGTGATTTTCCAAAGGGGGTACCCTTGGAGAAATCGTGAAAAATTGAGTGGGGCCAAATGATTTCCAATATTTTTTTTATCAGTCTTGAAAGTGTTTTGAACCGTCCTCCGGAAAGATTCTCACGATAATATGGACGGTTGATCAAGCACGTCTGAAAGAAGAGTCGACAATGTAAATTTTCCACTCTTCTTTCGGACGTAGTTCGAGATATAACCGTTCGAGATATCGTGAAAATCTCTTCGGAAAACGGTTCAGAACACTTCGAAAAATGATAGGAAAAATTAATACCCCTTTCTCAACGCTTTCAATTTTTCGTGATTTTCCAAAGGGGGTACCCTTGGAGAAATCGTGAAAAATTGAGTGGGGCCAAATGATTTCCAATATTTTTTTTATCAGTCTTGAAAGTGTTTTGAACCGTCCTCCGGAAAGATTCTCACGATAATATGGACGGTTGATCAAGCACGTCTGAAAGAAGAGTCGACAATGTAAATTTTCCACTCTTCTTTCAGACGTGCTTGATCAACCGTTCGAGATATCGTAAAAATCTCTTCGGAAAACGGTTCAGAACACTTTGAAAAATGATAGACAAAATTAATACCCCTTTCTCAACGCTTTCAATTTTTCGTGATTTTCCAAAGGGGGTACCCTTGGAGAAATCGTGAAAAATTGAGTGGGGCCAAATGATTTCCAATATTTTTTTTATCAGTCTTCAAAGTGTTTTGAACCGTCCTCCGGAAAGATTCTCACGATAATATGGACGGTTGATCAACCACGTCTGAAAGAAGAGTCGATAATGTAAATTTCCCACTCTTCTTTCGGACTTAGTTGATCAACCGTTCGAGATATCGTAAAAATCTCTTCGGAAAACGGTTCAGAACACTTTGAAAAATGATAGACAAAATTAATACCCCTTTCTCAACGCTTTCAATTTTTCGTGATTTTCCAAAGGGGGTACCCTTGGAGAAATCGTGAAAAATTGAGTGGGGCCAAATGATTCCCAATATTCTTTTTATCAGTCTTCAAAGTGTTTTGAACCGTCCTCCGGAAAGATTTTCACGATAATATGGACGGTTGATCAACCACGTCTGAAAGAAGAGTCGATAATGTAAATTTTCCACTCTTCTTTCGGACGTAGTTCGAGATATAACCGTTCGAGATATCGTGAAAATCTCTTCGGAAAACGGTTCAGAACACTTCGAAAAATGATAGGAAAAATTAATACCCCTTTCTCAACGCTTTCAATTTTTCGTGATTTTCCAAAGGGGGTACCCTTGGAGAAATCGTGAAAAATTGAGTGGGGCCAAATGATTTCCAATATTTTTTTTATCAGTCTTCAAAGTGTTTTGAACCGTCCCCCGAAAAGATTTTCACGATAATATGGACGGTTGATCAACCACGTCTGAAAGAAGAGTCGATAATGTGAATTTCCCACTCTTCTTTCGGACTTAGTTGATCAACCGTTCGAGATATCGTAAAAATCTCTTCGGAAAACGGTTCAGAACACTTTGAAAAATGATAGACAAAATTAATACCCCTTTCTCAACGCTTTCAATTTTTCGTGATTTTCCAAAGGGGGTACCCTTGGAGAAATCGTGAAAAATTGAGTGGGGCCAAATGATTTCCAATATTTTTTTTATCAGTCTTGAAAGTGTTTTGAACCGTCCTCCGGAAAGATTCTCACGATAATATGGACGGTTGATCAAGCACGTCTGAAAGAAGAGTCGACAATGTAAATTTTCCACTCTTCTTTCGGACGTAGTTCGAGATATAACCGTTCGAGATATCGTAAAAATCTCTTCGGAAAACGGTTCAGAACACTTTGAAAAATGATGGGAAAAGTTATTACCTCTTCCTCAACGCTTTCAATTTTCCGTGATTTTCCAAAGGGGGTACCCTTGGAGAAATCGTGAAAAATTGAGTGGGGCCAAATGATTTCCAATATTTTTTTTATCAGTCTTGAAAGTGTTTTGAACCGTCCTCCGGAAAGATTTTCACGATAATATGGACGGTTGATCAACCACGTCTGAAAGAAGAGTCGATAATGTAAATTTCCCACTCTTCTTTCGGACGTAGTTGATCAACCGTTCGAGATATCGTGAAAATCTCTTCGGAAAACGGTTCAGAACACTTCGAAAAATGATAGGAAAAATAATACCCCTTCCTCAACGCTTTCAATTTTTCGTGATTTTCCAAAGGGGGTACCCTTGGAGATATCGTGAAAAATTGAGTGGTGCCAAATGATTTCCAATATTTTTTTTATCAGTCTTGAAAGTGTTTTGAACCGTCCTCCGGAAAGATTCTCACGATAATATGGACGGTTGATCAACCACGTCTGAAAGAAGAGTCGACAATGTAAATTTTCCACTCTTCTTTCGGACGTAGTTGATCAACCGTTCGAGATATCGTAAAAATCTCTTCGGAAAACGGTTCAGAACACTTAGAAAAATGATAGGAGAAATAAATACCTCTTCCTCAACGCTTTCAATTTTTCGTGATTTTCCATAGGGGGTACCTTTGGAAAAATCGTGGAAAATTGAGTGGGGCCAAATGATTTCCAATATTTTTTTTATCAGTCTCCAAAGTGTTTTGAACCGTCCTCCGGAAAGATTATCACGATAATATGGACGGTTGATCAACCACGTCTGAAAGAAGAGTCGATAATGTAAATTTCCCACTCTTCTTTCGGACGTAGTTCGAGATATAACCGTTCGAGATATCGTAAAAATCTCTTCGGAAAACGGTTCAGAACATTCTGTTGAATGATAGGAAAAGTTATTACCTCTTCCTCAACGCTTTCAATTTTCCGTGATTTTCCAAAGGGGGTACCCTTGGAAAAATCGTGGAAAATTGAGTGGGGCCAAATGATTCCCAATATTCTTTTTATCAGTCTTCAAAGTGTTTTGAACCGTCCTCCGGAAAGATTTTCACGATAATATGGACGGTTGATCAACCACGTCTGAAAGAAGAGTCGACAATGTGAATTTTCCACTCTTCTTTCGGACGTAGTTGATCAACCGTTAGAGATATCGTGAAAATCTCTTCGGAAAACGGTTCAGAACACTTCGAAAAATGATAGGAAAAATAATACCCCTTCCTCAACGCTTTCAATTTTTCGTGATTTTCCAAAGGGGGTAAGAATCTTGGAAAAATCGTGAAAAATTGAGTGAGGCCAGATGATCCCCAATATTTTTTTTATCAGTCTTGAAAGTGTTTTGAACCGTCCTCCGGAAAGATTCTCACGATAATATGGACGGTTGATCAACCACGTCTGAAAGAAGAGTCGATAATGTAAATTTCCCACTCTTCTTTCGGACTTAGTTGATCAACCGTTCGAGATATCGTAAAAATCTCTTCGGAAAACGGTTCAGAACACTTTGAAAAATGATAGACAAAATTAATACCCCTTTCTCAACGCTTTCAATTTTTCGTGATTTTCCATAGGGGGTACCCTTGGAAAAATCGTGGAAAATTGAGTGGGGCCAAATGATTTCCAATATTTTTTTTATCAGTCTCCAAAGTGTTTTGAACCGTCCTCCGGAAAGATTATCACGATAATATGGACGGTTGATCAACCACGTCTGAAAGAAGAGTCGATAATGTAAATTTCCCACTCTTCTTTCGGACGTAGTTCGAGATATAACCGTTCGAGATATCGTAAAAATCTCTTCGGAAAACGGTTCAGAACATTCTGTTGAATGATAGGAAAAATTAATACCTCCTCCTCAACGCTTTCAATTTTTCGTGATTTTCCAAAGGGGGTACCCTTGGAAAAATCGTGAAAAATTGAGTGGGGCCAAATGATTCCCAATATTTTTTTTATCAGTCTCCAAAGTGTTTTGAACCGTCCTCCGGAAAGATTCTCACGATAATATGGACGGTTGATCAACCACGTCTGAAAGAAGAGTCGATAATGTAAATTTTCCACTCTTCTTTCGGACGTAGTTGATCAACCGTTCGAGATATCGTGAAAATCTCTTCGTCAAAAGGTTCAAAACACTTCAAAAAATGTCAAAAAAATTATCAGAAATCATTTGGCTCCACTCGATTTTTCACGATTTTTCCAAGGGTACCCCCTTTGGAAAATCACGCAAAATTGAAACCTGGGAGGAAGAGGTATTAATTCTTTCTATCATTTGTCAAAGTGTTTTGAACCGTTTTCCGAAGAGATTTTCACGATATCTCAAACGGTTGATCAACTACGTCCGAAAGAAAAGTCGAAAATCCAAATTCTCGGTCATTATCTTCCAGGATTTTTTCCACAATCGAGTCGGATCATCACCCTAGGCCTAGAAAAGATCATGGAATCCGAATCTGGACTCAGAATTACGATGTACCCCTCGGTAATGTTCCTCCGACGAGATTTGACATTGGCCTTATGGAATTAACACATGGTTCCTGTTTTTCTCCCATATCTTGCAGTAAGCGCCTTGGAAATCATAAAAGTTCAGTTTCTAGGAATGAAACAGTCCTATGAAACCGAATATGGACACGTCATGTCCCTAAAAAATTCCTACCGACCACCAATAATACGAGCGGCGGGGGCATATCGGGCAAAATAAGCGTTTTTCACAGTAGCGGTGTGGTCGATGAAAATCTTTAAGATGGTTTTCGAGTCCATTTTCGGCTTTTTCGGACTGTTTTGTCTCTATGAACTGGTTTTCAATAATCCCCCATCATAATTCTGGAATAAATGGGGGATAAACCAGAACCATGTTTTAGTCCACTAAGGCCAATGTTGAATCTTGTCGAAAAAAACAAAATTTTGACCGAGGGGCTCATCCCAATTCTCAGTCCAGATTCAAATTTCTCAGTCTGTTTCAGGCCTTGAGTGATGATTCCACATGATTCTGGAGAAAATCTTGGAGGATATGGGAGAAAAACGAGACCAATGTGTAATCTCGGATTATTTAACATTGGCCTTATGGGACTAAAACATGGTTAGTCACTTCACATGGACTTAACATGGATGTTTTAGTAAACGTTTTATGAGTCAAATAAATGTGTGATTCACGCAAGATTTATCTTGCTCTCTCAATTAGCATAAGTGTCATGATTTGTGTGTGTTATCTTTGATTATTTCAATTTGATTCTATTTTTTAATCATTTCAATATTCATTTACTCGGACATGTTGTTTTATATTTCCCCATGTATTCTATATTGATTGTTATTATGTACACATTGGAGTCATGGACCAATGAAGGTTTCTTCCAGACGTCGGTTCTCCTGATTCTGTCCACTCGACATCTTGGCGGCTCTGGAAGCGAGTTGAGAACACGCCGGGTTTACAGGAAGAAGGGAATCGACCGCCGTGTTGTGCTTGGGAGATTACCCGCCAGGAGGGGACACAGCAGGTTGCATGTTCAGGAGACTAGAGAGAGACATTAGGTTATGATGTATTATCACCTGACCGAGATACATTACTCCTGCAGCCGATAGCGACATGTGCTCGTTCCAATCTCGCAGGCCATATTGGACATGGACAATTAAAATCCAAGCGAGGCATTCTATATCACCTGATCGAGATACGTCACTCCTGCAGACAATAGCGACATGTGCTCGTTCCAATCTCGCCGGCCATATTGGACATGGACAATTAAAATCCAAGCGAGGCATTCTATATCACCTGATCGAGATACGTCACTCCTGCAGCCGATAGCGACATGTGCTCGTTACAATCTCGCCGGCCATATTGGACATGGACAATTAAAATCCAAGCGAGGCATTCTATATCACCTCACCGAGACACTTTACTCCTGCAGCCGATAGCGACATATGCTCGTTCCCTTCTCGGCGGCCAAATTGGACATGAACAATTAGAATCCAAGCAAGACATTCTATACTACCTCACCGAGACACGTTACTCCTGCAGCTGATAGCGACATATGCTCGTTCCGATGTGGGCAGCCATATTGGACATTCACAAATAGAATCCAAGCAAGGCAGTCTATATCCCCTCACCGAGATGGGTCACTCCCGCAGCCGATAGCGACATGTGCTCGTTTCGATCTGGGCGGCCATATTGGACATTCACAATTAAAATCCAAGCAAGGCATTCTATATTTTCACAAATAAATGTCGGAAACTTCCCGGTGTGCAAAGCAGTGCGAAGCTACTGCCGAGATACAAATATATATATATATATATATATATATATATATATATATATATATATATATATATATATATATATATATATATATTTGTTTAATAACATCAAAACTTGATGAAATGTCATTGTTCCCCAATCAAGGCTGTGTATGAGAGATGGGATCGTTTGGACGGGGAACCACAAAGGCGATCTTACCACCCCATTCTGATTAGATAAAAGTATTTCAGTTTCCGAACGTGTATGTACGCCTTCTCAACGTTGAGTAATATCTGTCTTCGAAGTGAAATATTTACAGGGACAGAATCCGAGTCCAGGGTCCCGATTGCCTGTGGCGCCACTATCGCTCTCATATCTAACCATGAAGAACCACAATGGTCAACAGTTTTATACACTGCTCAGTGGAATCATCATGCCATCCTGAAACTTCCTGCCCTGGAATACAGGGGACCGCCAGAAGAGGGAAGCAGGATGCGGCTGCTCCAGCAACTACACACTCTCCTTGCGTGGAAGCCTGTTGATTAATGGTCTGACCTTATCTCCGAGCTTTGTCTCCGAGATGCGAGATTGAACGATCGACTATCGATATATCGACCTGGTGCTTATTGTCTCTGGCGGACCGAAGAGACAGTCGACTGTCGAACAAGAGTTGTTGGTTGCCTGGAGCAACTGAAGTAGCCCCCGAATCAGCTCGATCATTGTATAACTTCAAACAATATCACGTGATGTCGCAATGGTTTCGAGTATTTCACGCATTCAAAAGACGCAGTTGTGTTTCTTAATTAGATGGGCTAAAGCGAAGACCTCCACCTCACTAATTTGGTGCTTTGTCCTCGCTGAATCGATTTTATGAACTCTTAATGAGACTTATAAGTTAGCTTATCTGTTATATATATCTTGAAATTGATTCAAATTGTGAAAGATTATTGAAATGCAAGTCTAAACTAGTGTTCAGATGATAAATGGAGTTGAATGAATTCTGTAGACGGTTTATACATGAATATTCACTAATATCTATGATTTATGATAACGGAGATCAGCTAAAGTTGGCTGGTACTGTTTGTCAGCGATATCCAGGATCTCCCGCGTATGAAACGAGGAGGAAAAGCTATCAAATCCCGGAAGAAATAACAATTTGTTTCTATCTGACGAAAATAGCTTAAAAATCCAGCCCTTACAGAGAAACAGAAGCCGTCAAACTCAATGTCAGAGTATTTCATCTCTCGATTGACCGTCTTTCCTATAGATGAACATCCACCATCGGTGGTTCCGAACCTCGAATCAACAAGACAAGAATCTGACAACCCCAATCGTGAGTTTTCCTATCTGTTATTATGACCGATAGGAGGTGTCGAACCTTCAACGACGATGAAATCCAGATCAGCCTCTACAGCGTACTAACGCTCTAGGTTGTGAATATCTCAGCAGCTGTTTTAAGAGCGCATCCAGAGATCGGATTCTACGTGAAAACCTCCCATTGGAAGATAATATCAGATACCTGATGTATTCCAATCATTCAGTCTCACGTATCTTCATGTGTATCTTTACAGGAAAATGCGCATAAATATATTAGAAATGCATGACACATGAAAATGCGGGATGAGGCTATATTTTCTCGACATTGAGAATATGTTTAGTGAATGACAGACAGAAAACCCGTTTCGTTGACCGAATCGTATTGCGCATGCGTGTGAGGCTTGGACTTGGCTACTACTAAGAGATGCTCCTATTCCAGTAGACAAAATCAATATATATATATTGGGTTTTAACGACGCACTGTAATGATTACTAAGATCTATTGGCGTCGGATAAATGATTAATGAGATGATGGGATGATGAGATGAAGGTTTTTATAGGTAGTAGGAAGGATAGTGGGAAGGAAGCTGTCGTTGCCTATATTGTGGGAACCACCCCGACATTAGCCTAGACTACAGAGGAAAACCACGAAAAACCCCTGTAATGATGGACGGTGGCGGGGATCGAACCGGGTCCGATATGTTCCTTCACCTCCCGGATCACATGAAGCAAGTGCGCTGATCACTCAGCTACTGTGCCGGTACAAAATCAATATCAATCAATATAAATAACGATCGATTTTGAAAGAAACGGAGTATTCTGTCAATAAAGTAATAGGCAGATGCAGCACATGTGTTGTGAGATGAATGATGAATCTATATGGAGTAATTATTCATTTATTCATTCATTCATTAGATGTATAATAAGTGTATTGAACACTCTACACCTTGATTCTATCATATGTACTCCAATCGTCAACTATCGAATCTGGAAAGACGTGAATCTCAGTGATGTTTCTGCTATTATTTCCATCCATTTGTTTATTTTTATTTTTTCTGAACAGCTGATTAGAATTGACGACTCGCAGTCTCCGCCCTCATGACGTCAGAAACCATACCGTCCAATCAACAGGGCTGTTAGAACTGTGGTCAAACTCAGAAATCCAATCGGGGTATCTTGAAATGACTACAAATGATATGATCCAACTGGCCTACTGGTAAAGCCACGCCTATTTCGAGTCGTCAATTGCATAAAGAATTGTTACAAATTACATCGATGATGTTTTCAATGATTAACATTTCCTGTAGTTTCTCATGATTTGGTTTCGGTACATTCACATACTTTCGTCGATAGACCCAGTTGGGGAACAATGATTTCGTAACAAGGTCCGATGTTTTAGAAAGAAATCTCGAGGGAATATATCCATCTTTGTGCACATTGTATTCTCATTTTTACATCTCAAAGTATTTCAAAGAGTCATGACAAAAATCGGATATTCAGCTGAATTCACTAGAAGAGCATTTTCCAAGATTTGAATTCATGTTTTTTGCCGTTGTATTGTAGTTTTGTATCTCAAACCTTCACGAAGATGGCCATGAAAAGACGCATGTTTCGCTGAATCTATCTCTTTTTCTCCCTAAAAAAAAAAACCAGGAGCCTTAAGAGGCATTTTCACATCTTGCCTACCGGCTGATTGCAGACGTTCGGGGCCCAAGTTGACAACGGAAAACCAATCACCGTATTAACTTACAGTTTCGGTTAGATGATCGCCAGTATTCAATACGTGCTCTTACGAAGAGCTTTGGTTCGTGGTATGTTTTCAACCCTTTCAAAATAATTGTCAAAAATCAACATGTTTCTACCTGTTTTTCATTGTTTTTACAATTCTTTCTGAGTAATTTAATGGAAAAATATGATTTTGAGTAGAGTAGAAGGCACAGATATACTCACTGTTGTTTTTTTGCAGAAAGAATTGGACTAATTTGCCATGCCGTTTACCCTACCGTTCACCCACCATGTGTTGGGAGCTGAAGACCTGTATTGACGCTTTTTGTCCTGTTTTGTTCGTTCCCTGCAGGTTTTACTCATGGGTTGTGAGATGTAAAGTAGCCTCTTGAATTCATCTTGGTTTCCGCTGTTTTTCAATGTTGATACGTCGAGCCTTGCTCATGGGTAGTCTGGTATTCCTCCTCCACGGCCCTCTCAACCACCACCACGCCCGATCATCCTCCACTCTCGGATCCGACAGCCGCGTCCTACCCGAGACCCCAGGTGTCGACGCTACGAGCGGCGGTCTCGAGTCCCTGTAGCTGGATTACAGGAGGAGGCAGGGATTCTGGACACAAGGCGGGATGAGTCCGGGACAGCGCGTGAATACTAACGAGGGACTCCTGTTGGAGAGAGGGGAGTTATGTTGGCAGTGTTTTGTACTGCGTAGACCACCGGGATTAGTATATTATGAAAAAATGTTCAATATAATTATATATTATCATTGAGGTGAAAATATCTATTTGAACTCAGTATGGTTACCATCATTTCGGAAAAAGTTTGATAGTATACTTATTATTATCAGGGTATTACGTTCTATTGAAACCCAGCGTGGGTTACCATGGCGATATGGCCAACATTCCACGGCCACTTCGAGGTATTACGATTTCTGTAATTCCTCTTTTGATAGAAATAATAATCGGATCTGAAAGAAAAAAACTTACGTATTCCGAATTATTTTTTCAAAATTTTCAACGTCAAAATCCTGATGACCAATCATAATCGTTTATTTTTGTGTGTTTTGTTTAAACGCGATATAAATGCTGGTAATGTCCGGATATCACGGGAACGGTTTATACCTATAATACGTGTCCCGGATTATTGTGAACTGTGAGCCTTCTAGCTGCGGCGAAGAAGTATGGTTACAGACAGCGCCGGCCTGGTGCTAGAGTACATGGTTTTTCATTTGAAATAATCAGAATGAGAAGGTGTGATTGTCTTTGTGGTGACCGGTTCAAACGATCCTACTTTCATCCATAGCCACATTCGCAAGACAATAATTCTGTATCAAATTTCGATGTTGATAAGAAAAAAAATCGTTTCTTTATAGAGGCTGATAGTGAGTTAGTAAGACCGTTCAGAAGCGGCACCTCTTGATTGTTTCAACACTTCGAGGCGGTATTGTTGACAATATGAAATACAAAGTTATCATTTCATATTGGTATTGGCAACAGTAGTGAAATATCGACCCACAGTTTGTTATATATCTCATCAATCATTTGTATTGTACAGAAGGATGCGCTGTAATTACCACCAACATGTATTGACTGAGAAGGAAAGATCAATGCAGGTAATATGGCAGTGTTGAGAGAGTAACTTTAAGAAGTAACACGCTATATTTCAAGTAACTTTTCAGTAACAGTGTCCTCTTGATCGAAGATGGAACCTTTACTTTCAGCTCACTGTTCTCAGAAGTCTCGTTTTGCCAACGTCAAGAATTACTCGGACGTTTCCTCGTCATTTGAACCAATCAGCTATCGGCTGTGTGATCATTAACGAGGGCGTCACGATCTTAAGGCCCTCGTTAAGTTGTGCTAGGATCTACTCCTAGAGACGCTGAGAGTCGGAGACATCACGGGCATTGGGATTCTGTTGTCAGTCTACAACTCCTTCTTCCCCCCCCCCCCTTTCCTCGTGTTCCTCCTTCCCCACTCCTTTCCGTCCGGTTCCACGGTGAGCTAACAAGAACAATCGCAGAATACATGCGTGTGTGAGATAAGTGAGATATTCATATAAATCACTCGGAAGTTATATACACACCTTGGTTTTGAAGCTGTTCCGAGCTATTTAAGTAGCGTCGTCCCAGTGTCAAAGTTTCCTGGCCCACCTCATAAACAGGGCCAGTATTTTGTTCTGACAACAGTGGAAATACAGAGAGAACAGACATGTTGCGATGACTGGTAGCTCTCCTAGTGGATATCAACCAATCAATGCACTTGTCTATTGGAGCTAGCACGTGATTTATTATTAGAGCGCTCGGAGCGGTTATCAGAGCGCTCGGTGAGCTCGGAGCCGATACACACAACTAAACGACTATATTCTCGGAATACGGCGAAGGAAATAAATAGCATATTTCACGTCTTACAGCAGCTTTCAGGAAATAAAACGGGATCGTGTAAATCACTCGCAGTTGTCTCAGCGTGTGATGTATCGACGGTATTAGAGGAAATATTAAACGGGGTGCAAAAGTCACAGCATTGAGTTGAGGAAACCCACTCAGAACGTTACATTCCCAGTGTCAACATCAATAATATATAAACGATCGTAGTGACATTTAAGATGAATATATTGTACTTCTGTGAATAACTGAACCTTCACATGAAAGAATATAACATATGTATGAATAGAATTACCACAAAACATATGCATTGTAGATACAATACGACACATAAGTGATTAAACCAACTCAATTCCATCGAAATACCCGAATCTGGTTAACCAAGCTTCATCAACTGAATCATATCCAGTCGACCCAACATACTCTGCCCAACGAACCTAAAATCACATTGAGTCAGTGGAAGATGAAGACTATGGAAACAAACTCTGATCTGGCTGAGAATTGTCACAGAAGAGAATGGGTGATACCAAGAGGGCAAAATATCCGACGAGGAATGTTTTTCCCAGCTAACCTCGGAACTTTGATGATTAATGTATATATATATATATATATATATATATATATATATATATATATATATATATATATATATATACATATATATATATATATATATATATATATATATATATATATATATATATATATATATATGTATATATATATATACATATATATATATATATATATATATATATATATATATATATATATATATATATATATATATGAATATATCTATTATTTCTTTTATTTTTTTAATAACATCGAAACTTGATACAAAATCATTGTTCCCCAATTAAGGCTAAGGATGAAAAGTAGTATCGTTTGGTCGGGACACCACAAGGGCGATCTTACCACCCCATTTTAATTATTTAAAATCAATGAACTTCAAACCAGGACTGCGCTGTCGGTGACCATAACTTTCCGCCGCAGATAAAAGTCTTGCGGTTTCCGAAAGTCCGGAACAAATTATAAGTGAGAACCGTTTCTGTGATATATATCCGGACATATATATATATATATATATATATATATATATATATATATATATATATATATATATATATATATATATATATATATATATGTGAATATATTTATATATATACATATATGTATATATATATGTATATATATGTATATATATATATATATATATATATATATATATATATATATATATATATATATATATATATGAATATATATATATATATATAAATTAATATATATAAATATATATATATTTATATATATATATATATATAAATATATATATATATATAGAATCAATATATAATATATGAATATGAATATATGTGTATATATATATATATTTATATATATATATATATATATATATATATATATATATATATATATATATATATATGTATATATATATATATATATATATATATATATATATATATATATATATATATATATATAAATATATATTCATGAATATTTGAAGCTGAGGATGAAAGTGAGGACCACTCAAATGAGGCACCACAAGGACGATCCTCACATCTCAGAGAATAACTGAAATAAGGTTATTTATTGGAATAATAACTTCAGATAACAAAGAACTTCCATAATGCTGCATAACCAGCCGCCCCCGTGGCTCATCCAACTATCATTGCTGCCTCAGTAACTGAGGTATCTGCTGGGTGTTGGTTCAAGTCCCACATAGAGCATGAATTTCGTGAGCTTCCTCTCATCTATCATCATTTCATCCCTCTCTAATCACCCACTCATCCATACCCCCATCCAACTTGGCTTGTGGTGAGTTCGTTAGGTAGCCTCACGTAATGGAAATATGAACTCGAAAAAATACATTCATATCACATAAAGTCATGAGAGGAAAAATCTAATATGAACCAGATATTTCCCAGCGTATTTTGTTTTTCCCCAAGCGTTAGACTTCCCGCAAGACACTATCATCTGTGCCGGGTGAACGCACGAGTGCACGCAGCCCGCAGTACAGGTGTGGAGCTCGGGTCGCGGGCGGCCAGGGGCGGGGAGCACGACAACGAGATAAGGGAGAGTTACGCGGAGCTGAGTGAGACTCGGGCAATTATTCTCCGCGTACAATCAGTTTGTCTGACGTAATGAGGTCGCCAACAAGGCCGGGGTTTTTATTCGATTAAGTAATTAGTTGGATTGAAAAGTGTTGAAGGAAGTAGAAAACTCGGGACGTGGACTGAATGTGATCGATTCTTCGGAAGATCTCTCCTCATCTGAATCTCAATTTCAAATGATATCACTGAATTAAATCAAAATTCATGATAAACCATCGTGTATTATCACATAATATATAATTAGACTAAAAATCAGACATACGTTTGCCAAATAGGAGCCATTTTGAAATAGAGAAAATTTGAGCTTAGGTCGAACCACGTTTGTCGATATGTTATGTATGGATGAATGAAAAAAATATATGAATATATTCATATATATATATATATATATATATATATATATATATATATATATATATATATATATATATATATATATCTATCTATCATTATTTAAAGAAGAAAAAAAAATATACATATATATTTTTACATATATATATATAAATATACATATATATATATATAAATATATATATACATATATATATATATATATATATATATATATTTATATATATATATATATATATATATATATATATATATATATATATATATATACATATATATATATATA
This sequence comes from Brachyptera risi, assembly GCA_964007535.1. Lineage (NCBI taxonomy): Eukaryota > Metazoa > Arthropoda > Insecta > Plecoptera > Taeniopterygidae > Brachyptera > Brachyptera risi. Next base: position 738,981 of record OZ023334.1, on the reverse strand, counting down.
GATATATATATATATATATATATATATATATATATACATATATATATATATATATATACATATATATATATATATATATATATATATATATATATATATATATATATATATATATATATATATATACATATATGTTTATATATATATATATATATATATATATATATATATATATATATATATATATATATATATATATATATATATATATTATATATGTTTGTAATTCTTCATATTCCTACGTGATACTCCGTGCGAGCTGTAACAATGCAGTGGAAGGTTTCCGCTTCAAATGGTCATTTCACGCTTCGGAACTGAAACACACGGTCTTGTGGGAGACGGGGGGGCTGTCAGCTGTTGAGCCGAACTGTCATCGCTCTAACCGTCCACCGCCATCCAGTGCTGACTTGCTGACCTTCCTAGGGGTGACATGCTGACAACGGCAGCGCGTATAGAGTGGTAGTGAGCGCTGATCGTCTGTCTCCATCCCAGCAATCAGGAGAGGCAATTACCGTTTTGAAACATAAAAAATGAAAATGGATCGAGTGACACGGAAATGAGGATGTGCTTCGATTTGTTAATCACTTGGATTGATTTCTCATTCTGTGTACTGGTTTTAATGACGCTCTATGATGATGACGTCCACCTCCAGGCGTCGTTACAGGCGTCGGTCGACCACTGTGACAGCCATGGACGTCTCCGATACGTCCGATAGAGGTGTTGACCTGTCATCATGTGCCCGATCACTCCGATGGCTGCGGTGAATCACGACTAAGATCTGTCAGGACGTGGACCCAGTCGGGAGTCGAACCCCGTCACCTGTACGACGGTTCAACACACTGATGCAGCCGTCTCGGTGACATATATATATATATATATATATATATATATATATATATATATATATATATACATATATATATATATATATATATATATATATATATATATGTATATATATATATATATATATATATATATATATATATATATATATATATATGTATATATATATGTATATATATATATATGTATACATATATATATATATATATATATATATATATATATATATATATATATATATATATATATATATATATATGTATATATATATATATGTATATATATATGTATATATATATATATGTATATATATATATGTATATATATATGTATATATATTTATATATATATATATATATATATATATATATATATATATATATATATATATATATATGGTTTGATGTGATTCAATTAGTAAGTAATTGATGATTCATACATGGAGGCCTACTGCCATACCCGATGCTCTAGAGTGATTCATTAGTTATATCATGGTAGCTGTGATTTGTGTAACGATTTCCTCGAGAGAGGGTTGAAGAGTTAGACACTAGTATATTGAAGATTCTATCTCACACTCACATCACTAACACACACAGAATCGAAATGAATCAATGGAGAGAGGAACGAGAAACAAAACCAAGCCAACTGAATCCGGGAATAGCTGTAATTATAATGAAATAATAATAATAACGCTAACTCTGAAAAAAAAGCGGATCAATAATGCTTATGATGAGTGAGTGTATAATAGAATCACCACGGGAGCCACAAGTCAGTGCATGAAACGGTGGAACTGCGTGGAGGGGAAGGTCTGGGAGGGGTGGGGAGGGGGGCAAGTGATTATGACAGCAATAATAGCGAATTATCCTCCGTTGTCGAGCATTAATAAAATCACGACTTCATCCCCTTCCCCCGCTCCTCTCACAGGCCTCGAAAACCACGAGTCAGACTAATGGTTAGCACAAATCACGCATGTTACGAATTTTTCTTTCGAAAGCTTAATAAAAGTAACGGGTTTGGGTTTATGGAGAGAGAGGGAGGGGGGGGGGTGGAATGTTGACAATGACGCGCCCCCAACTCTTTCCCCCCCAACACATTCATGATATATCACGTTAAAACAGTAAAAAGTATCTTTTATGACTGAAATTATTGTTTGAAATGTTGGTACTAATGGGTGTAGCAGCGGTATGAAGCGGGAAATGAGAATTAATTCGGATATCAAGTGGTTTTTTGTGCTAACAAAGAGCTTGGGTTGTGAAAAGCACGGCCAGTTGTGTGTGAAATCACGGCAGGGTTGAATTAGAGAAGATTAAAGTGTTTTCTGAGTTATTAAGCTTATTGGAATGTCAAAGGCTATTCACGATTACAGTAAAAAGGGAGAAATTAGTATGACAGGTTCAAACGGAGTTAGGAATAAAGAGTGACATTTTCACTGTCAGTCAACATGTGAATTATCGCAGTCACTTCTGGTTTGAACATATTTGCGTGGTTTCCTGACAATCGGAGAAGTAGTCCGGGAGAAACTGTAGTACTGTCACGACCGGGACCTTCTGAACATCTCCAATGCTGTCTTGTAGACAACTCGTCCATCACTGGTGATAGTGATCATTAGATGAGCGTAGCGAACTCCATTCCACTTCTATAGAGCTTTGTCTGTGAGTTTTATTATTGTTTCTTTGTTTGTAAGCACTGCACAGGTCGTATGGTTTGACTGATCAACATGAAACTTTTTTGGTACGGGCAAACTCATCCAACTTAGAATTTTATAATTTTTGAGATGAATCGGTTGAACCGATTTTCAGAAATATCATCTCGAAGTTTCTAAAAACTCCATAAGACTTGGTAGGGCAAGAAAATTTGAACAATAAAATCTCTCCAAAAAAATAAAATTCTCTGTGAATGTGTACTTCACATGAATGATACACATTATCACAATTCTGTGAGCAATTTGAACGAGCCATTCCAAAGAAAAAAATGAATAACTGCTTTTATTCATCGAATATTTGGAACAAATGCATCAGAATCAAGTTTCCAAGATTCACTGCTATCTAGATTCGATATTTGCCCAACAATAGAGTATTCTTCATATTCGTCTTCAAGGTGTGTGGAATACCAGAGTCAATGAAGTGGCGAGAGTAGAACTACTTTAACGACTTATGTACCTCATTCAGATATCTTGCTCATCTCACAACGCTAATGTTGCGTTCACCTAGTTAACTCCAATACAGAGCAGAAGAAACTGGATTATCGAGACGAATTTCAATTTGCATTCCTTTCAAAGAACCTCGGAGCTCTCTTGAATGAGTGTTGCTATATCAACAATGAACCACCTGTCATCTTCTGTCTTCCACCTGGCTCTGGTTGCGAGCCGAAGCCTGTGATCTGTCACGAGCCAATCATCAGTCTCAGACACGACAAGGCCGTGACACACCGCCATGGAACCGCTCACATATCCCTACCGGCTTGAACAGTTATTCCTTGAGTTGTCAGGAAGTGGATCTGAAACTCCCGCCTGAGAGATCTGAAAATACAACATCCTCGGGAAATGCACTCGGAGATTGTTCTCAGAAATACGAATTGAACTTATTGCATGTGGAAACAATTCATGGAAGTTTGAACCAGAAATTACCACTTGATCGTTCTTGAAGACTATACTGACATTGTGGGTGTTCATTGAGGACCGAGCGTATCCTAGGAATGGTGTGGAGCAGTTTCACTACGATATGTTCAGACGGAAAGTCCGGAAATCCGAGAATCCAAATGAGATTATCAATTCAACACTCAATTTTTATCAAAAAAGTGATCACAAGGATGGACAAAAATTCCGAAATTTACATCGGCGAGAAACAAATGCCTTGGAGGCCTATTCTGAAAATATCCGTCGATTGCCATGTGATCGGATCCGTTTCTATTCCGCTTTATTATAAATATATATATATATATATATATATATATATATATATATATATATATATATATATATATATATATATCCGTCTATATATCCGTCGATTTCCATGACGACTGAAACGGATTCGATGTCTATGCGCTGGAAGAAAATATCATTCATAAGACGAATACAGCTGAAGCGCTTTCAAAGCGATCGCTTTCAACTCCATGATCGAAATCCAGTTTCAGAATGAGCCTCCGGTCCTCGTGTTGTATGTGACATTACTGATCTATTGACTTGAGGGAAAACTGTTCTCTCTCTCTCTCTCTCTCCCTGAATATCTTTCATCCCTGCAATGAGCGATGACGTCCCGTTAAACGCGCTCTGGGAGGGAAACTGCGTCCCTGTTTGACTTCTTATCGCATCTCCCGGGAGTCAAACCAGCAAAACACGCGTCAGGCTGGAACACGATTTATCAACACGTGTAGCAAAACTGCAGGCGGCTATTTCTGTTACACTCCTTCCTATCCATGAGATATGAAGGTTCCGAGCGACCGTCCCTCCGTCCCACATTACCAGCACACGGCTGTTTCGAGCCTCCATCTGTCGTGTGTTGACTTGTATCCACGAGACATGAAGATTCCGAGCGACCGTCCCCCTATCCCACATCACTAGTGCACGGGCGTTTCGAGCCTCCACATCTATTCAAAACTCGTGTACTTTGATAATCACGAAAGCCGTAAAGTTATTGGTGGATCGAAACGCCTGGATGTTGATGGTAATTGATAGGGGAGACGGTCGGTTGAAACAGGAGTCAGTAAAATGAGAGAGACCGAATAAATTACTTTCAAGCCGACGCGGGGAAAAAGAGTTGGTTGGTGTGATTGTGGATTTTGTGTTGTAAACTCCGAAGTTGGCACTATGCTGAAACGACTGTTGATATGTACAGTGTGGGAATCTCGATCTAACCCATGTGTTCCACGGTTCACCCTCAGTGCACGGTGATTGGTCAGTTCATGAACAATCAGAAATACAGATCACAAAAGATTATGACAGTATAAAGTTTTTACCCATCAACATCGCAAGTTGATACGGAATGCGTGTTACTCAATCAAGGCTGTGACTGGAAGGCAGCATCGTACGGACCGGGCATCACAACGGCAATTTGACTAAGGCCTGGTATTACCAAGTCCAGTTAGCAGTTATCTGACAGTTGGTGAAAACCACCAGGTAACCATGGCGATAACAACTTTTATCTGCCAGTTGGAGCTACTCCCACGTTGATAATACCGGGCCTAAAAAGATAATGATTATAACTCTATGAACAAACAATAGATCATATATTGAGAAAAATTTAGGAATATATATATATTTTTTTATAACATCGAAACTTGATACAAAATCATTGTACCCCGATTGAGGTTATGGATGTAAGATAGGATCGAAATTCACAGAATGTTGAGAGAATATTTGGATATCCAGAAGAATGTGGAGTTGGAATAATATCGGGACGGTTGAGAGTCCTGAAGGAGCACATCACGGCCACCTCCTTGAACAAGTGTCCGGGAAACCAGGTGGAATCCAAGGAGGTTAGATACTAATAGCCTATTAGTATCTAACCTCCTTGGTGGAATCTCTTTCATCTCATCCTCAGGACAGTTGATCGCTAGACACAATATAAAACAATACACAGCCGTCACCGTGGCAGTTAACTATTGCACCGCGCTAGGAACTGAAGTCAAGTCAGGCGTGGGTTCGAGTCCCGCATGGAACACTTGTTCTCTCATCACTCCAAGATTCATCATCACCGCTCATTCGTACCCCCGTATTACCCATGGGGTCGTTGAGCAAGACATCTGAGATCCTGTGATCCGTGTGGTTATCCCGTAGCGTCCCGTGACCCAACACAACTCCCTGTGATTCTATCCTGCAGGATCTCTGTATTCACCCCCTCCTCTGCGTGGTCGCGAGTTCGATACCCGGCCGAGACGCGTGGCAGCTTCTGCCAGCGAGCCAGACACTAGCAGTTCAGGCACGTAACACATCCGGCTTTATGAGCCGCACGCACACATGACAGCAGGAGATGTCATTGCTTCTGTATCTCATCGTTCTCTCTCTCTCTCTCTCTCTCTCTCTCTCTCTCTCTCTCTCTCTCTCTCTACCTCTCTCTCGCTCTACCTCTCTCTCGCTCTCTTTCTCTCTCTCTCTCTCTATCTCTCTCTCTCTCTCTCTCTCTCTCTACCTCTCTCTCTCTCTCTCTCTCTCTCTCTCTCTCCCTCTCTCTCTCTCTCTCTCTCTCTCTCTCTTTCTCTCTCTTTCTCTCTCTCTCTCTCTCTCTCTCTCTCTCTCTCTCTCTCTACCTCTGTCAGCCAGATGACACGCTGGGAAGCAACATATGTGGGGAAGATTGAGGATAATTCTTGAAGAATTGTAAACGAAATGGGTTCAGTTGATGTATGACGTATGCACGTGAGGAAATGAGAAAGCAGTATTATTTTAACGGAGTGGAACGGAGATGCAGAGAGATTTATGTCACACGGGAAATATATAATGAAATTATTCTTCAGATATTTTTCTAAAGTTGAATAAATCACGAGAAGACGTTTAATATAAGAATGATTAAAAGAATGTCTCTCATTCGACCCGGAGAGCGGTGACCGAATGCGCTTCAGAATGCAATATGGCCGACGAGAGACCAGTCAACAATGCAATATTTCAATCAACTACATTGTTGTAATATGCGCGCTCCATTCTGTAACTGTTCGCTGGTTCCACTCATCAACACCAGGAGCGTGCCTGCCACTGCATCTGTCGAATACTCTCTCTTCTCCCTCCTGCCGATGATTTATGCGACGTGACTAGATTGGTCCGCGCTTTCACAGAACTATTACTCCAAGATTGGAACAACGTATCAATCGGCTTTGATCGTAAATCTCAGCTCCAGTTGGTTCCATTATGATGGTTGGAAGAACCTGATGGCCACCCTCGGTAGCTCGGCCAGCTGAGGCACCGCTTCAGAAACTGAAGACTGTTGGGCGTGGGTTCGAGTCCAGAATAAGGCGGGATTATTGGATCAACTGAAATATTGCTGAAATATGCCCTGGTATTTCTTTCTAGGACTTGACCCCGAATGAGTTACACCCTGTCGTATAAACATCCCATAATTTATAGTGAGTCATCATTGATAATGTCGAGTCACGACATCTGTATAGTTTTCTCAAACATTTGGCTGAAACAATTACCAACGATTCAAGTTATTCACGACTATTGATAAATCAATGTCGGTTAAAAATTCCATTCTCATTTCTCTCCATATTCACTCTATTTAATTTTGTCCTCGTTGTTTCTCCTACATCGAACAAGCTTGAATCAGTTATCATTCTTTCTGGAAGAAATGTAATTTTTGTGATGAAGTCAATCTATATAATTCCAAAATTTTTGTTGGATTTGTCACTCTGAACACGAATATTTCCTCTCATATTCATTCACCTTATTTATCCATCATTGTTTTCATACAGTGTAATAATATCCTGTATACAGGTGGTGAGAATAGAGCAGGAGCCTATCAATAATGATGTTGCTTCGAATGATAAGCCTGTATCAGATACAATGTATAATGGTATTCAAGTGAACCAATGGAAATACTATTCTATTCTCTCCATTCTCATTCTCTGAATATATTACTGTTATCCACGAGTTTAAAAGCCTTGGCAGTCACGTATATAGATTCAGATACAAGCCTTTATACTAAAGTATTGTATTGTACTTTCACTCGAATCCAAAAAGGTATTGAATCAATTTTCCCGCCGTCTTTCGACTCTTGACTGAACGTGTGTAATCTGCTCTCGAAATGACAATCGAAAATATCTTATTACGTTCCATTGTTCCATCATCAGAGCCACCCCGATTCACAGTCTTGGGTGTTCTGCAAATAGAAGGCGCTGGATTCGTATCACGGCACACTGGGTTCACATTCTCCGCTTCTTCTCGGGGCGGTGGAGGTGGTGTTTGAAAATAGAACGTTGAAACAGCAACAGGATCGGGATGAGGAATAATCGAATGGAACGGAAAGGAATTGGTCACTGATGTGATAATATGGATCTGTGAATCGCTCAAGGAGTTCTCTCTCTCTCTCTGATGAAGCGAGGTGTGCAACACTCCATCTCATTGTTAGAATAAAACTTCAGACGGGTATTACAATGAATGTGAGGAGATGGGAATCAGTCGATGAGAATCTGAGAAAAGTGTCACAGAAACATATTTATTTGTCTGATATAACATACTATATCTCTTTTGATGATGTGGATTGAAATGTCGAGGATTTGTGTTTAAATATTTCATAATGGCCTGATGTTTGTTCATACCAGTCGCATTTCATCAGTTGACTCGTATTATAATATTTCATTGAGGGAGGTGCGATCATCACGGTGATGCTTTTGTAGAACGATCCTACCTTGTCGTTATTGAAATATCGATTTGAAAACAACTACTTCTCTCCACTTCCATCAAATTGATGACAGAATACTAACTGATGAAAGTGACAACAAATGAATACCAAACACTTGAATCTTCCTACGAATTCCTGAAGATACTTCCGACCGTCAATGTTAAATGATGGGCACAATGGAGACCGAGTCGGCAGTCTTTTGAATTCCATTTCACCCCATCTCGGCTCTCCTGATTCCAATATGGCTGAATAATAGATCGTGAAGATGACAACAATGGCACATATCGAATACAAGTCGGTGCAGAGATGTGAGCTTTATTCTGTAACTGGAGCTATCTTCCAATGTTCACGATTTTGTTACCACGTTTTGTCAGATACATGAATCAAAGCAATGAAGCAATACCCACAATTGAAATATAAATCCGTTGATTCATATATATATATAAACATATTCTGTATACATATTCTGTAATATGGATAAACGATGAAACTAATAAGTATAAGTGGTGGTGCCGTGCCTGTCGATGCTGGCGCGACCGCTGCCGCGTGCAGACAAGTGCTGGCTGGAACGCTGTACTGCGGGCTGCGTTGATTCATAACACATTGAAACATGAATAAACAATACCAATATGATCGATGTAATGCAGAACAGGCTTGATGAGGCATCAGGCTTGTTCAATAGCCCCACAATGGGCACCTTGCTGTATTTCTCATGAATAAAAAAACAACAACAAATAAATACAAACGGGAAAAATGTGGCATATACGATCCAAAATGAGCGATTTATGGCTATTCGATCCGAATGTTATGTACAGCAATAGACATACCTTGATTCTGAGATTATCAAGTCACGGCCTTTCTGTTCTAGTTATTGTTTCAATTTTTAGAATTTTTCAAGGTTTAATTGATTTTAAAATTTTATTTTCTCAATAACTTTTAATTTGATCTGAAAAAACTGGGATGTAATAATTTCTACATGACTACTGATCTGATTCGTTCAAGAGTTTAAAATGCGATGTTATTCTTGGGTTTGAAATACTTGAATATCTGAATCCATTCGGTGGAAATATGTTTTTAGTTATTCATTCGGGATGGCTTTTCAGGAGTTATCCAGTCTATGCAACTCTGCTCTGAAACTCTACACTATCGGGTTACTAGATGACACTTGTGTACGCCAAGTCTGAACCAAATGTGTGCTTTCATTTGAAGAGGAACAATAAATAACATCCTTCTTTTCAGATCAAGATTAAAAGACGGTGACATTTCCAATATTTCGATATCGTGATATTTTATTGGAAATTTAGTAAAATCATTCGAATTATTTTCTATTTTCTATAACTAACAATGGCAATGGCAATAGCGGATCCTCAGCCTCAATAGGACAAAAAAAATCCAGCCGAATTTATTCACGTCTATGATAATAATATCTTCATTCAATGGAACATAACGTCGTACATGAATATAGTATAAAGGTACAATGGTGTTATATAACTTGTCATATATAGTGAGAAAAGTGATAGAATAACAATGGAAATTGAATATTGTATAGAAAGAAACAGACTGTAATATTGAAATGGTAGATGATCAAAGTAGTCTCAAATTAGAAGCACATAGTTTAATATGTTATCGGCAATATTGAGAAAAGTAAGGATATAAATAGTGATATGACTAAACGTCAGCGGTGTAATTACAGAATCGAATGAATCGAATTTTACGGCGCATACAGAAAAAATTCATTCATCAATTCAATTTCAATTTACAGAATGAACGGTTGAATTATTAGGAACTGATGCGATTTCCAGCGACTACTATCTGATCTCGATCTCGCCCGTGCGCATGCGCGACTGTTACGAGAGACGCCGCTAGCCGTGCCACTTGTCCACACGACGTGGCGGTACAGAGGTGCTTCATTTCCCCGCTAGGTGGAGCCAGCTGCCACGCTTTTCCGACACGTTACCGACATCGACTTGATCGCATTCTCATCTCGAGCCTGTTCACGCACACAGCCACACACGCACGCACGCACGCACGCACGCACACGCACGAGTCAAACGTCACGCGAATATAACATATGAATCTCTATGAACTACTGAATGTGCACGGTTCCCACTGTCTTCCATCGTGATCATCATCGGAATCAAACCAAATACGAGATAATATAATGTCATACAGATACTGTGCTGAACGAAACTACGAATGAGGAATAACAAGAGAAAAAATTACAACTGATCATTTCAATATTTTGTTAGATTTTGCCAACTTTTGTTGAATAATCATAAGTTATGTTGCTCGCACACAAGAATTCGTTCTTATGCGGGCTTCTCATTATTTAATCAACTTATTTCGCACTATTGGCAGCTCTTCTTTATTTCTCTTATTTTACCGTTATATTGTATCGAATTCATTTTGTTATTATCTTCATGTGTTATTATTCTATTTCATGTCTGTCATGTCATTTTTTGATGAGAATAAAAAACATGTCGAAATTGAAATTGAATTGAATAATTTGTTTCGTGATAATCATTTTGAGGTTTCGAATGAAAAGTAGTATCGTTTGAACGACGCATCACAGGGATGATTCTGCCACCCCTGTGAATGATGAATGATGGAAGAAGAGATTCAACAGCCATAAATCTCAGTGTAACAGTTTACACATATAGCCGGACGTTTGTACTGGCGAATACGTCAGAAGTGGAGTTTCTATCACGAGCGTCTCACACCATGTGGCCGAGTATTCATGGTGCATACACAATGTAGTGATACCAACAGACTCTTTCATGATATGAAGAAGGTTTACTTACTAGCACCTTTGAAGTGGAATATTCCCGGGGTCAGAATTTGAGTCCCGATTGCCTGTAGCGCCACCATCGCTTGTATATCGAACTGTCTGGAACTAAAATGCTATACCCCAGTCAGTCAAACAACAATGTTGGCAGTTGCATTTGTTTTGCACGAAAATGATTGAATTTGTTAGTTGAACAATGCTACCGGTACCGTAGCCACTCTCATCTGCATATAGTTCTCAAGGAAATCCACTGAATCGTGACAGGCATTCGGGACATTTGGCTCTGAACTGGCCGCAAGAAAACACAAATGCCTTCCATGTTATTATCAAGGGAGTTGGTAAACCTTATTCATACTATGATGCAATAGGTTGGCATCACTACATAGTGATCCCTGTGGAGGTCATGGTTTATGGTTCAGCTCTTTTATTCCTTGTTGGGCATTGTTTACTCCACAAACAGATACAGTAAATCATGGATCAGATGGTTCGTTAGATGAATGGAATGATAGGTAGTTGAAATAAGCAGTCTCGGGCCCGGATTCATCAACTATTAACTGGAGTTTAAACCCGGTTTAAATTTGTAATCCAGGTTTATATCTAGGAAGCCGTTTCATGAAGCCTAAACTGGGATTAGATTTGACCTAAACTGAGCTTATACTATTTTAATACGAGTTCTTGAATCCAGTTTATCATTAAACCAAGTTTTACAAAGCCAAGTTTAAACTGAAGTTGATGAAACCCGGCCTCAGTACCGCAATGAAATATTGAACCAGAAGACAATATCGACTACACTGAGAACAGAGAGATAACAACAAGATGAAAAGAGAGAGAAAACATTCGGAACAGTATTTACAGAAACGAACAATCATTCCCACATCATTGTTGTTGTTGTTGTTTCTGATCGCCGTGATTGGAATGACGCAGTTGAGCAGTGATTTGAGCAAGTTCCGATATAAAATGTTCTTTTTCTCGAATGGACGACATTAAAAGCAACGTTTCATTGGAATTAGTTTTCCAGTTATTATTTGTCCGCGTGATCGAGTAACCTGTTGAACCCGTCACTGATTGCCCGAGGGTGAAGTCAAGCAGAGTGGCTGACCCGTGTGTCGATGCCGAGAGCTAATGATTGAGAGTAGAATAAATATTCAGGCTACGCGTTTGGCGCAGAGACAACGTGCCCCGTGCAAGCCCTGTGTGTGGACATGGACCAATCACAGCGGTCGTTGCTAGGAGTCAGGCACGATGTGGCAGTCTGGGTAATTGAGAGACAGACCAATCACAGCGGTCGTTACCAGGAGTCAGGCACGATGTGACACTGTGGGTAATTGAGAGACCAATCACAGCAGTCGTTGCTAGGAGTCAGGCACGATGTGGCAGTGTGGGTAATTGAGAGACCAATCACAGCGGTCGTTACCAGGAGTCAGGCACGATGTGGCAGTGTGGGTAATTGAGAGACCAATCACAGCGGTCGTTGCCAGGAGTCAGGCACGATGTGGCAGTGTGGGTAATTGAGAGACCAATCACAGCAGTCGTTGCTAGGAGTCAGGCACGATGTGGCAGTGTGGGTAATTGAGAGACCAATCACAGCAGTCGTTGCTAGGAGTCAGGCACGATGTGGCAGTGTGGGTAATTGAGAGACCAATCACAGCGGTCGTTGCTAGGAGTCAGGCACGATGTGGCAGTGTGGGTAATTGAGAGACCAATCACAGCGGTCGTTGCCAGGAGTCAGGCACGATGTGGCAGTGTGGGTAATTGAGAGACCAATCACAGCAGTCGTTGCTAGGAGTCAGGCACGATGTGGCAGTGTGGGTAATTGAGAGACCAATCACAGCGGTCGTTGCTAGGAGTCAGGCACGATGTGGCAGTGTGGGTAATTGAGAGACCAATCACAGCGGTCGTTGCTAGGAGTCAGGCACGATGTGGCAGTGTGGGTAATTGAGAGACCAATCACAGCGGTCGTTGCCAGGAGTCAGGCACGATGTGGCAGTGTGGGTAATTGAGAGACCAATCACAGCAGTCGTTGCTAGGAGTCAGGCACGATGTGGCAGTGTGGGTAATTGAGAGACCAATCACAGCGGTCGTTACCAGGAGTCAGGCACGATGTGGCAGTGTGGGTAATTGAGAGACCAATCACAGCGGTCGTTGCCAGGAGTCAGGCACGATGTGGCAGTGTGGGTAATTGAGAGACCAATCACAGCAGTCGTTGCTAGGAGTCAGGCACGATGTGGCAGTGTGGGTAATTGAGAGACCAATCACAGCGGTCGTTGCTAGGAGTCAGGCACGATGTGGCAGTGTGGGTAATTGAGAGACCAATCACAGCGGTCGTTGCTAGGAGTCAGGCACGATGTGGCAGTGTGGGTAATTGAGAGACCAATCACAGCGGTCGTTGCTAGGAGTCAGGCACGATGTGACAGTGTGGGTAATTGAGTCAGGAGAAACAAGTTGTGAAGTTTTATTCATTTATATTGGCTTAACGACGCAATATACTGATGCCTTTTTGATTGTGGTTTGTGGGAAGGAGTCAGTCGTGGCCCGTTGTTAAGGACCCATCTCAGTATCAACCTGAACGACAGAGGAAAACCACGAAAAATCCCTGTCAGGATGGTCGACCATGGCGGGAATCGAGCCCCGGTCTCCCGAATGAGGTCCAGTGTGTTACCACTCGGCCACGCGTCTCGGTGGTCCGACTCTTCACCCCGCTTCCATTTCGTGTGTGGTTACAGAATCAGACCCCGAGCTGGTCGGCTGCGCGCGCACACTGCTAATAGTTGCTGAGACACGGAAACAACCGAGACCGGAAACAGCGGTGGAAAAGCAGCGGAAACAATGACATGAGCGGAAAACCAATGAAAACACATGACCTTGAAGACTGCGTAGTGGTCGTCTTCTTTATTGACATGTTCGTGACGTATGTCGTCAAGTGAAGATTGTTGTTGTTGTTGTTGTTGTTGTTGTTGTTGTTTGGTATTGTGAGGAGGTTGTGAAGCGAATAACTCGCACAACAATGCGCAGTCCGGCCCGAGGATACATGGCTGGCTGGCCACGACGTTACCATGGCAACGACCAGAGTGTTGCGGTCAAAACTACTTCTCACTTCTCTATATTGGATCTAACGACGCGTTGTGATGGTTCCATGTGATGATAGAGATTTGTGCTTCAAAGATACATTCGACATTTCGATAAGCTATCCACACTCATTCATTGGTCATCATTCCTCATCATTCTTCATCAATCTTCATCGTTCTTCATTATCCTTCATCATTCTTCATAGTTCTTCATCATTCTTCATCATTCTCAATTCATTAATATATCATTCTCTCCATATCACTGTTTTCATATTACTGTTCATACTGACATTTTTCCTCATAATTTTCTAACATCACTTTTCACTTATCACTCATATTGAAATTTGCTGTTGATATCGCGATATATTTCTCCTGACTCATCATTATTAATCAATGTTTCCATCTCTTCAAATGATTCATATTTGATCATCATTCTGCGGCAACCACATCTCCTATCGCCTGGTCTTTATTCAATGCAGATTCGTTCCGAGGATTAACAATCGTATTTTCCACTCCGGAGCATGTTATACATGATGCATGGCTCCATAGCACGTGCATAATGGAGACATCTGGCGGCTGAGGAGTACGGGATTGCAATGTGTTATTCTATTCATTCACCGTTTCCGTGTGGTGAATTTGTCAGTACCTGGATGCGAGGATAGCTTCAGCTACGAACAGCTCTGTTGAGGAAGAGGAACAAACCAACGACGGTTGTGAAAGGATCTATTGGTGTATATGAATGATTGAGGAGATGATTGGATGATGAGGTGAGAGTTTCTCATGTCGCGGGAAGGAAGCGGTCGTGGCTCATATTCAGGAACTATCAATCAACCAATCAACCAACGTCGGTGTTGAAAGGATCTATTGGTGTATATTAATGAAACCACGAAAAACCCCTATAAAGATGGACGGCGGCGGGGATCGAACCAGTACCGATATTCCCCTTCACCTCTCGGATCCCATGAAGCGAGTGCGTTAAACACTCAGCTACATGTGCCGGTCATTTATGTATTCAGAAATCGGCACAGTTAGCGCAGTGGTTGACATGCCTGATCTATGTGATCCGGTAGGTGAGGGAAATATCGGACCTGGTGTGATCCCCGTCACTGTATACAACTTTTTGTGGTTTCCCTCTGTGGTCTCGATTATTGCTGGAATGGTTTTTACAATGAGTCGGACTTGACCACTTTCTTCCCACTATTCCTCCCACTATCCTTCCCATTACCTGAGAAAACTTCATCTCATCATCCAAAGATCTCGTTAATCATCCATTCGACGCCAATAGATCTTGGTTATCAGTACATTACGTCGTTGAACCCAATATAGATCAAATATATTTGAAAAGTTATCAATGTGTCAGTATAAGAAGATGCATACTGGTTTTCTCCTGTTATTCCACATTCCTGAGATCATCAGTCCACTAACAATGTGTTGATGCGCTACAATACAGAGAGTTCGATGATTCTGCTTCCATGGTAACCGTCCGAACGATCCTACCCTGGCATTTCTAGCTTCATCAGGACAAAATGTTTTGAGCAACCACAAAATCATTGTTATTCAACGTGGGTCTAGTAAATAAGTTCCAAAACAGAATTCGCATTGAAACTAATTTATCGCCTCAAAGTTTCAAACTGAGTCCATAATTTAATTATATTAAATGGATTTTTAATTTCATTTTTCCATTAGTGCTTCAGTTTGCCCAGATTTGAGCTGGGTCGAATGGAGAGGGAAACGAAAGAAATAAAAGATTAGAAACCGAGGTTGGTTAAAAAATTGCACATTTTTTTATTTCTCCTTTCCCATTCTGGTAGATTGCCAACTTCACGCAACCACAAATCACCGGTTCCACTTCCCCCCCCCTCCCCTCCCCCCTCTTGGCCCGAGAGAGTTGTTTAATATACCAACCTGACGGAGAATAAACAGAACGGAAAAGAGTACAACATGACACAAAGGGTGGAAGTTTTCGAAGACAGAAGGCTGTGTGTTGTTCTGTGGAGTGTACAGCAGTGGACACACGGTGTTTTTGTGCTGGTTGTGAGGTGGTACAGGGCTGGACAAAAGTAGTGGCTCACCAAGCAAGCTGTGACGCAAATTTTTCATGCGAATTGTAGGAAATTCACTTATCACAAATTGAACAAAAACCTTATTTTCAACATCATAATTCTTACATATCAAATAATATATTCGAATATTTGAGATGTGATATGTGGAATTCAGATCAAGATTCTCTTCATTCATATCGATCTGTGTTATGAATGTATAGTATCGGCACGTGATACAATTACTGTTGATGGTTGACTATTGCTCATGATACATGATTTATAGTATTCAATATTATATCAGAAGAATGACTATTGCTCATGCTACGAATTAATCTTCTGATTTCTACTCTGCTAATTGTCAATTGAATGAATTGATTCATCATAATCTGGTTCTAGTATTGATGTTCCTGAAGACGGCGAGCTCCTAGGACGTGGTACTTTGATGATTATTTCCCAGTTTGGCCACAAAACTGTCCATCCATGATTATTGTAATTTGTTCGGATGACCTTCAGACAGCTTCCTGCCCCAGACCCAGACCACGTGTCACCGGATCCCCATCCAGACCCAGACCACGTGTCACCGGATCCCCATCCAGACCCAGACCACGTGTCACCGGATCCCCATCCAGACCCAGACCACGTGAAACTCTGGCATGAACCATTCAACTCAACGACTGATGGAAACCACGTTGCCCCTCTCTCAGGATGGTCGACCAAGAAAGGAATCAAACCCCAGCCTGCTGAATGACGGTTCAATGTTCTAGCCACTGATCCACCTCTCTCACTTTATCTGATTCACTCCTCCGACGCGGGAGAACAGTCCGCACGTAAAAATTACACGTTTCGAAACATACACTTCATGATTCTGTGTTTGGTTATCAGGAGAGAAACAAATGTATGTGTACACAAATCCCTGCACATGTGCATGTTTTATTCACAGAACGAAAGCAAATGAGACACTAAACTATAAAACACGAGAAGAGTTTGGTGTAAACTGTTGAATAAACGCATGACAATTCGGATTGCAACCGGCTGAGTCGTGGAACGAAAAACAAACAGTGAAAATAGAATGTAAAAGTTGGCCAAGTGATTTCCAGCAGTATTTTTCATCATGTGGGAGAATATACGGATGGTTATGAAAAGAGAGATTTCAAATTGAAACCCGCATTGAAAACAATTACACGTTCCATCAACATCTTTGTAGCTCATGAAGAGTTTCTCAATGAATTATCATGAATAATTATTAGATGAGCGTAGCGAAGACTCCATCTCACTCTTGTGGAGCTTTGTATGTGTTTTTTTTATGAGTACTGCACAGGTCGCACGGTTTGACTGATCAACATGAAACTTTTTATGTACACGCTCACTTATACAACTTGGAATTGTATAGTTTTTGGAATTAATCGATTTGACTACTTCTGAGAAATATCATTTCGAAGTTTCTAAAAACTTTATCGGATTTGGCCAGGTTGAAATTTTGGGGAATAAAATCTGATGAAAAAATTCCCCAGATGTAAACACAATGATGATGAACATCGTTACAATTCTGTACGCATTTTGGAGTCACCACTTTGAAGAGAATAATTCAATAGGGTATTCTCAAGGACGTTACCCATTGTTGAAAGAGAGAGACAACAATGTGCACCAGTTGGAATTGACCAATCAGAATGTTTGGTAGTCCACTAGTTTGCTGCGTTGCTATGGTAGCTATAGGCTTCTGTCAAGTGACGTCACTCATTGTTGCAAGAGAGAGACAACAATGTTCATCAGTTGGAATTGACCAATCAGAATGTTTGGTAGTCCACCAGTTTGCTGCGTTGCTATGGTAGCTATAGGCTTCTGTCAAGTGACGTCACCCATTGTTGCAAGAGAGAGACAACAATGTGAACCAGTTGGAATTGACCAATCAGAATGTTTGGTAGTCCACCAGTTTGCTGCGTTGCTATGGTAGCTATAGGCTTCTGTCAAGTGACGTCACTCATTGTTGCAAGAGAGAGACAACAATGTTCATCAGTTGGAATTGACCAAACAGAATGTTTGGTAGTCCAACAGTTTGCTGCGTTGCTATGGTAGCTATAGGCTTCTGTCAAGTGACGTCACCCATTGTTGCAAGAGAGAGACAACAATGTGAACCAGTTGGAATTGACCAATCAGAATGTTTGGTAGTGCACCAGT
The DNA here is from genome assembly GCA_964007535.1 of Brachyptera risi. Classification (NCBI taxonomy): domain Eukaryota; kingdom Metazoa; phylum Arthropoda; class Insecta; order Plecoptera; family Taeniopterygidae; genus Brachyptera; species Brachyptera risi. The sequence continues at coordinate 720,734 of OZ023334.1, read as the reverse complement.
TTGCTGTATTGCTATGGTAACGATTGTTTGTCGTTTGTTACGTGCTACCACCATATAGATATTTTTATCCAGATAATAAATGGGAATAATAGCAGCACCATTTCTGTGATTCACTGCTCTCTAGATTTGATATCTACCGATTTTTCATAGGATTCAAGGTGTATAGAGTTCTCATTTATACCAAAGTCTATGAAGTAGCACTGATCTAACAAAACAAATCAGTGAGTCACAAAATAAACACGAGTTGGGTCTGAGGAGTGACAGAGGTCCTCGATGAGGCATTTATGGTACATTTGACGGACAGTTATTGAAGTAATCAACAAAGAAAGATGGAACCTTGTAGAGTCAATTCAAGCCATGAACATGTTTTACAAGCTACTCCCAACCTAACCTAACCTAACCTAACCTAACCTGCTCCTACCTTTGATGAAGTCCACAGCCATCTCCAGGCCGTAGGTGTCCTTGTCGCAGTCGTCCAGGATGTGCGCTCCGAGGCTGACGTTGGGCAGCAGCTGGTGCCTGTTGAACATGTCCAGCGTGTAGAGCATGGTCTCCACGGCCTGGATGCCGCCCTGGGGCATGATGGGGCCACACGTGACACTGTCCTCGCGCTCGTGCACCATCATCAGCCCGCCCAGCACCAGGTCGCCCTCCACCACAGCCTCCTTCTTCACCGGCCACTTCAGGCTGCCGTCCAGCGGCGGCTCGGTCGATAAAACAGTCCGGCTCATCGAGTTCTGATGCGTGCGTTTACTGGATATCGAATCCAGTATCGATATTATCGTCGTGTCGATAAATATCTCGTCTGAAGGACTTTCGATATTGAGTTTGTCGTTTTTTATCGTGTTGGAATTCCCGGGTGAGTTCAATTGATCTCGCAGAACGTTGATGAAAATTTTATTCTTATTGTCTTCCGTTATTGATTCTATAATTGACACGACTGTCGTTTCTGACTCCAAGTCTCGGGTTGGGTCATCAATATCAATGTCGGGTTCTTCTAGTGTGGATGTTTGTGTATTACTTTTGTCAACGTTTGAAGGAGATGTCAATTCCTTTAGTGATGATTCATTCTTCCATTCCGACTCGACTGTCGCATGTCTGTCAATTTCAATGGCAATATCTTCATCTTTATCATTATTAAGTGATGTCACTTGGTGATCATCGTCGACTCCTCCATTATGATTGAAACTCCTGTCCATTGTTGCGTCTTTCGCTACCTTTGTGAATATATTAATTGAATTCGTCGTTGGTGACGTATTATCATGAACGTTTGAAGGGTTTGTTGGATAGTTGGTGAGATTAGCAGGCATTGGTTCTGTGTGGTTGAAGAACTTCTCTCCGGTTAAAGGAGAACTGTGGATATTCGATGACGTGTTTAAAGAGACAGTTGAAGGGGATGTACCAGTATGCGAGATGTCGTCGTTAAAGTTCGGAATCTTCTCGGGATTCGCGGTCGTGTTTTGTTTCGTTGAAATGGAAACCAACAACAATGGATTGTCTGAAGAATCGTTTTGTGTTTCGTGATTATGGTTCGTGAAATTGTCACCACGCGGCGTTGTTTCTTCAACGATGACAGACTCGTTAGTGTTCGAAATTCGAATCTCTTTGTTGGAATCGAATGCGGTCATCGTGGAAGTACCAATTACGTCCGCTAGAGTTGTTTTATTGTCCGCATTAGTAGTTTCAGACGATTTCAAAGGATTTGTTTCATTATACGCTTTGAAGTCGCCATCATTGTCGTGGTCTGACCAGCCTGCCTCTCCCTTTGTCATCGACGTCGCCGTGCTATTCATAATTTCCAACCTCGAATTAGCAAACTCGTCTTCGACTTTAGATTGGATCGGCGTAGAATTCGAACCGAAAGTCAACACCTCTTTAGTTTTAATATGATTCAGTTCATTTTCAATTCCATTTCGCTTCTTAATGACGCTATTAAATGCATTAGCCACGTAAAACTGAGCTGTTTTTCGCGTAATTAATTCCGAGGTATTAACAAAACCCACGGGATCGTCATTGTGAGTGAAATGAGAAGAAGTATTATCTTCACCGAAATTAGATCCATCCAATTTCAACTCTTGATGAAATGTCGCGTCGTAACGACTAATTTTATCCTCGGGAGAGATTGTAGAATTGAGTTTTTGTTCACCTCTAGGATCGGTCACGACATCTAGCGGTTGAACGGGCAACTCTGTCGGTTTTTCTTCCGAATCAATCAAGTTTTTGTCCGGACCATTACTGATGGAAAGATCTTCTCGGATTGTCGTTGCCGATTCGTTTCCCGAATCTATTCCCCCGAATCGCGACTCGTCAGTTTCCGCCTCGATTCCGGATAAATCATCCCCGTGAACCGAACCCGAAGAACTGTTATTCCTGGATTCGTCGCGGGTAGAAAGAGGTTTTCCATCACCGGCTGAGCCGCCGTCGACACGTGACACATCACTGCCAGGTGGAAGCTTGTTTTCATATGTTTTATTAATATCACGGCCCGCTGAATAATTTCCACCGTGAAAGTAACTTTCCGAACTTTCGTTTGTTATTCTCGCATCGGGCGAGATTTTTTCATTAGAAGAGTCGTTGCGATTTAATGTGTTTTTCACGACCGCGCTGTCTATCGGTAAAATCAGGAAGCTCCACCGCAACACAAACAGCAGAGTGTTTATTTGTGCTCTCATTTTACCGTGCATGTGGGACGTTTTGTCCAGGCATATCGTGTGTCTGGAGGGTTGGCAGCACTGGAGCGACGGGTAACGCCAACCTGGAAAACACAAACAAACAGTTCGGAATTAGAAGCTTGACACAGTTGTGTGCTGTCATAGGAGATGGAGGCGATTCAACACAGAGAAGAGCATCTGAATGAGATTATGTTATAATCTAATGTCATATATAATGTTATGTTGTAATGTTATAATATGATTGTGTTATATGTTCTCATCTTTCACTCATTTTGGGTTCAACAACGAATTGTACTGAAGACTGTACAGTACTGAAGTCCATTATGATATTAATGATTTAGATGGATGAGCGCAGCGAAGACTCAATTTCACCATACCCGAAACTTTTTTTTTTTGCGCTTCACAGGTCGGACGAAAATTCAAAATCAGTTGAAACTTAGCAAACACAAGTATCATTATCCACTTCGATACTGTATAGTTTTTAGGCACGATCGGTTGAATCACTTCTGAGAAAACTAATTTCAGAGTTTTCAAAAATCCCATGAGAAAACCCAGAGAAAAAGATTCAGGAAAAATATTTCTTCCGAGAGAATTCAAAATCACAGTGAATTTTGATCTGATGATGATACACATTATTCCGAACTTTTACTCAAATCGGATCAGCCGTTTTGTTGTACAAAAATATATAATGTAATTTTTGAATCATTCAAAGCTATCAAGATACCTGTTAAATCCAAGCCACAGGTGTCAAATCTTGAATGTGAACGATTAAAACAAAGCCTTCTTTATTATCATGGAGAATGATAACGGAAAAAGAGATGGCAGTGATGTGATGGTTTGGATCTCAAGGTGTATATATATATAATAACCAATCCAAAGATAAGGTGATATGTTTCAGCTCATCCATCAACGCGGCAACACATGAGGCGTTTGCCTAGTGAAATGACCAATGGAGAAATTCCTTGTTCTCTTTCTTATTCACAAACAAGTGTCATTGGCTGGAATGGTCATCAACAACAAGATCATTGAATGCTCTTCATTCAAAGTGAGATCTTTCACCGCGAATTCAATCAGTTTTGATTCAATGATTCGCTTGGAATAACAAGAATGTGATGAGATTGAGTGATGTGATATCTTGAAACAAATTTAATTCACAGGAGAATATATTCTACTATTCGATTCAATTAAATTCAATTCTTCATTTTCAAATTTGTTTCTTACATTCTGAAAATGGGTCATGATAAAATATATGACACGCCAAAAATATTTTAGAAATGGGCATAAACTCAAACTGAACTATATAAATATGAGATGGAAACATATTCGGAAAAAAATCTAAAAAATCATCTACAAACATATACTTCACATTTATACATTCATTCTTCACATTCATTCATACATTCGATATTATTATTATCGTCAGTCATTCATAATATGCTACTAATACATTCTTCTTGCATGTGTCAAAAAACTCATACTAACAATCGAAACAATTGAATCTATCGAATCAAGAGCATACAATTGTCTTGAGATTATTATGCTTTTCATCCATGACATTCGTTTGTGAATGAAGAAAAGATAGTGAAAAACAATATCTCCATTCTTACGTACACACACCGTTCATGCACTCGCTCGATGAATTATATGGAGATAATATTCCACCAACTTTTACTAATTGGATGAGCATAGCGAAGACTCAATTTCACTGTACTTGAAAAATCGAATGTGTTTTTTTTTTTCACGCTCTACAGGTCAAACAGAAATTCAGATCATGATGAAACTTTGCACACACATGAACCCCTATCTGACTCGATGCTGTATAGTTTTGAGGCAAAATCGGTTCAACAATTCTTGAGATAAATCATTTTGAAGTTTTCAAAAAACCCATATGAATAAGCCAGGCGGAAAAAATGACAAAGTGAATGTTCTCCGAAATTTTTCAAATTTTCACAGAACTCGAACAACATAATAATACACATTAATACGGACTTTTACAATAATCGGATGTGATGTTCCGAAGTAGAAAATTGAAAAATGATATTTTTATTTATTTAATTACTTCATTTTTTGTATTCGCTCATCCATCAACGCGGAAACACATAACGCGTTTTCCTAGTAGGTTAATATTCTATAGATTGCTCGGAATTAGAGAGAGAAAGATGATATTGTTCTAATTCTCCTCTAAACTTGGAGGCAGGTGAGTTTCTTCACGCTTATCAACAAACTTTGTGTGGCTGGGTTTTCAGAGAGGAGGGAGAAAATGTTTGATCGAATCAGAAAATAGCAGAAAAACTTCGTTGTAAGTACATTATGATTAAATTAGGGATGAACTGGAGAGGATGTTGTGTTCTTTAGATCATATAATATTCTCTATCACTCTCTCTCTCTTTATCTCTCTCTATTTCTCTCTTTATGTCTCTCTTGGATCTCCGTCCACCAACAACAATAAGATGATGAGATATTGGAGATATTTCATTCAGTGATCAATGAACAAACTGAAAAGCAGGACAGTCAGGTTTAAACAAGATATCAAATACAGTGGATTTCATCTGTACAATAAATTGCCAACATGGATTAAATCTGTCATCAATCAAGACTTTTAAGAAAAAACTCTGAAATAATTCATCGTTGAAAATGTATTTATGAAATGGATGAAATTTTAATCGCATGTAGACACAGATGTTGAATCGACTCTTTCATCGAAATATTTCAATATTTTAAAATGTGATTTTATATTAGGGCCTGTGTATTTTAAGTGTTTTCAGATGTATTGTATCAATGCATCCTATTTGTTATGATTCAAAGTATCTTCGATTTATTATTTGTTGTGACTATGTGACGAATGTATTTTTTTTTTTAATAACATCGTACTTGATACAAAATCATTGTTCCCCAATTAAGGCTATGGATGAAAGATAGGATCGTTTGGACGGGGCACCACAAGGGCGATCTTACCACCCCATTCTGATTATTTAAAACTAATGGTCTTCAACACCAGGACTGCGCTGTCTGTGACCATAATTTTTCGCCGTGGATAAAAGTCTTTCAGTATAAACACATGAATGTTGATATCTTCCACTTCGAACTAAGTCTCTCGGGCAATGATCACTTCTTTCCCTTGACAGCAGATGTCAAATTGATCATTAAACAAAATGCACAAATTAAAATAGTGATAGGCCTATTATGATATGTATTTTCATACTATCCTCAAAAGTAACATCATGAATCATCATTTCCTCGTAGAATGCTGAGAATGTAACGTCATCTATGGATGAAAATTGAATGAATAAATAAAGAATGAATAAATAAATGATGGGAATCGTTCTCAATCAGAAGAGGAAATTGTATGATCCTCAAATACAGATCTCGAGATCATGGAATATGTATTCCATGTTTCCATCATCACGGTATCAACCTCATCTATAGGTTCGGTATGCTAACAATAATCGTGAACACGAGAGAACAATACGATTGGAGACTGATTAGTCATTGGATGACGCGCTGTTGACGCGCTGTTGACGCGCTGTTGACGCGTTTGATGAGACTTTGACAACGTTCAGTCAGGCGTCAATGTTTTAATGAGATGAACTGTCATCATAACACAGCTAACAATACCTAGACAGATGCTTTCATTGGGTAATGTCGACTCTTGCATACAGAGAGCGAGTGAAATAGATCGTTCAAATATATATATATATATATATATATATATATATATATATATATATATACATATATATATATATATATATATGAATATATATATATATATATATATATATATATATATATAAATAATTAAATATACATATATATTCATATATATATATATATATATATATATATATATATATATATATATATATATATATATATATATATATACATATATATATATATATATATATATATATATATATATATATATATATATATATATATATATATATATTTATATATGGAATTGAATATACATATATATTCATATATATATATATATATATATATATATATATATATATATATATATATATATATATATATATATATATATATATATATATATGTGTGTGTATGTCTGTGAGTATGTGTGTTTGTGTGTGTGTGTGTGTGTGTGTTTATGCTCCAGTGAGAATAATTCCGCCATGTTTCTTCAGTATTGCTAATGTCTCACAGAGCATATTACTTCTCCGTCATGCGGAGTCTGCAGAGAGTCCGCCATTATTAAACCTGACGTGAAAAGTCCCATCAAGATGGCCGACAGGTCAGGAGGAACTTCCGCCGGAAATAAAACTCCTCGAAACGAAAGTAGAAATTAAAGTTTGCCCGTCTGTCGGAGAAGTAAAACATACATTAGCCGGTGGACTGTTGGTTCCGATCGGCAGTCTCGTCATTGAGTCACCACTGACGATTGGGTGCTCCGAGCCGGCAGAACAATCGGAGTCGAAAGTTGACAGATCGACACAACTTGCCAGACATTTATTCTCGAATCGAATTCCGAGCGTTCACGCTGCGATGTCGGTAAAGTGGAATTACTGCGTTCATCGACTGTGACTGATGTAGATATGAATCGGTGATATCGTCTGATAAATCTTGGGGGATAATAATGTATAAAATGTTCGATATATAAATATATATATATATATATATATATATATATATATATATATATATATATATATATATATGTATATATATATATATATATATATAATGTATGTGATTATATAATAGAGGAAATGGAGAATAGAATGATTGAAACCCTGATGTATGTAGTTCTTGTTGCTGTCGCGCACAGCGATACATTACGACATTTAACGATACATTACGACATATAACGATACATTACGACGTTTAACGATACATTACGACGTTTAACGATGCACAACTATCATACCAGGAAGATACTGACAGAAGTATTCTGACACATATCCATCCGTTCTCAATGATGAACCAAAGTCTGCTGGTATAGGACTGTATGATGCATCAACAGCACGCTTGAAATTGTTGACAAATCACGAGATATTTGAGACGGTTTCAAAAACAAATCTTTGGGAAGATTGCTCACGCTCAGTTTCTGAATTGTGTTCTCCTAACGAATAAAAAGAGTCATTTGGTTCTCATCTTGATCCATATATTCTTGACAATTCTTATTCCTTCCCCTTGAGCGTCTCCCGAATCTCTGGATGATGGGACGAGGTCTGATCTTTATACAGGGCTCAATGCAGGCGAGTTCAGATCGAAAAATACCAATCTTAGAATATATTCATCCTCCATCACATCACTGAAGACAACATCATCACAAAGTACTGAACGATCTCTTGGAATAACATCATCACGTGTAATATATCAGTCCAAGATATAGCTGATATGTGAAACCAAACCTGGCCCTTCCACCGATATCTCAAACCAGTAGCCACATCGACTCGAGCTTTTAGCAGGATCATCCACATCATATGAATATGTATTTGTATCATCATTCCAAGATATAACTGATATGTGAAACAAAACCTGGCCCTTCCATCTTCCATCCATAGCCTCAATTTGGGCACAATAATCTTGTATCAAGTTTCGATGTTATTAAAAAAAAAAACTTTCATGCACATTTATATAAATAACCAGATAATGAAGATGATCAATTGAATCGAGGAATACGAATTGATGGATATGATCATACACAGGGGTAACACAGCAATCAGTGAATTGAATCAGTATAACGTATGGTGTTGATCATATACAGGGGTAACACAGCAATGAGTGAATTGAATCAGTATAACGTATGGTGTTGATCATACACAGGGTTAACACAGCAATGAGTGAATTGAATCAGTATAACGTATGGTGTTGTTCGTATCAGAGTAATCTGCCTTGAGATCGATGAGCCACGAAGAGTCTTGCTCGATTTTATTCTCAGCTCGTATACCGCTTTCAGGGGGATGTTCTTTGGAGGTATTTCTCGACTTTTCTTGATTCTCTCGAACTGTTATTGTGAGTGGTGCAAGGTACAGGTCAAGGTCAAGGTCAAGGTACAGTCGAGTGTAGACTGGTGACGGTGAAGATGTGATGATAACCCAACTCAGAGGGACACACGCGACATTTCAGAATCATGTGTTCATTGCAACGTTCAATCAACTTGGTACGTGAAAGAAATATACAAATATTAACATCCAAGCTGAGATTATTTATTCTGCGCTTCTGAGAATACTTGATTCCTTGTCAACATTGACAAACTCACGTTTCTCAGATTCCACGGGAAATATTTACCTCATGGAATCACTAACTTCTGAGAGTTATTTGCGAACAACTTATGAAATTACTTTACATCAGAGACTTAATGGATGTATAAAAATATTGAAGAGGAATTTTTGAGATATTAAATGAGTGTATGTATGAGAAGAGAGACAGAGAGGGGGTGATATATATATATATATATATATATATATATATATATATATATATATATATATATATATATATATGTGTGTGTGTGTGTGGGTGTGTGTGTATGTATGGAGTGAGAGAGAAGTAGGGAGAGGGAGAGAGGAAGGGGGGAAGAGGTTGTGAAGAAACGGCAGGTGGGGGACGAAGAGATACAGGTCGGAAGCAGGATTTGATATCTGCTGGATCGAGTGGAAACGAGAGTGAATTAGGACTAAGTGGAAGCGGAAGCGGAAATGGGAGAACCGAGGTAGATTGAAAGGCCTCCCGGAGATCTGGCCACCAGGAGATGAGTATTCATGCAGCGAGCTCTGAGAGACGCACATCGAGAGATGAGCGTCATCAATCCTCCGAGCCTCTTGTCAACACTCCAGGCGTCACTCGGAGCTGTACAAGACGGGCAGCAATGTTCTCTACACACTAGGAAAACGCCATATATGCGTTTTTAGACGAGCGGATAGTAATAGTATATCGATGTTTTTGCCAAACTTTTGCCTACATTCTCCAATTGGGTGACATTCAAGTTGGAAATGCGTAAAATCTGCTTCGAGTGGTACCAATTTAGTACATCTTATAGCTTTTCTCCAAAATGGCTCATCCGATCAAGCTGAAAGTTCTCAGAAATGTTCATCATAATGTAACTCGACTTCACGCAAAATTCTATTCCTTTTGAAAATAAAAATATTTTCTCTTTTTTCCGACGTGTTATTCTAATAAGTATTTTTGAAATTTCTAAAATACATAAGAAAAAAGGTTATCATCCTATAATGCCACAAAACTATAAAAATCCAAGTTAGATGAGGAACCATTATAGAAATAAGTTTGAAGTTGATAGCTGTAGTCGTTTGACCTGTGGAAAACCGACAAAAAACATAAAAAACAACATAAAAACGCGAACACCAATTTTTTCCAGTATGTCAGATTGAATCCTCGCTAAAGCTCGTCCAATCAATCAAACTCAGCCTGCATTTCAGTCAGAACATCCTGTTCTCGATCAAACAGATCATTATTCTGTCTTATTCATATTCAAGGAACACAAATAACAATTCAAATGACACCAATTATTTTGAATGATAATGAAAATTAATGAAGCATGTGAAAGCAAAAAATAGCATATCATTAGGCTTTCTTTATAGTCTAACACCCGTTTGGTCAGCAGAGTCAAAAAGTAATTTTGAAATTAATTCTACATTGGGGAAATTTGAGTAAAGTTTTGTTGAACATGTGTTGTCTTGAATTAAAATCACATCAGAAACACTGTCATATTTTTTTGGCCAAAGTTACAGCGCTTTAATGAAATATTAAGTTGCTATTTTGACTTCATTTTAGTGAAAAATCAACTATTTTTCCTCTTAAAATGAGTGTGATTCATAAATGAGAACGGGTACCTATATTTATTTCTGCATAATTCTATTCGTAACATCTTCATCTACAATAAAACAAGTTTTTTGATTGAATGTCATTCCTTTTAGTATATTTTAATGATCTGTTGAATAATAAAAACGCATACAATTTGAAGGTTGTGTGTTAAATGATGGGGATAAACATCCAGTATTTGAAGTGATATATCTCAAAATTTATCCCGGTTAGCCTATCATCTGTTTTGATATTATTATCGAGCACATCAAAACGAATCGACTGACAAAAAATCATATTTTTTTCATGACCATGAGGTAATGGAGGTTAGACCTTAAATTCAATATTTGGTTCAACTTTTGATCAAAATTTGATGAAATAAATATTGAAAACAGAGTTGATTTTCGTGATTGAGTTTCACTTTTGATTTCGAAATATCGAGAGAATCGATCCCATATAATAGGAACTACTGATTCCAGTGTACATCACCCTCGAACATGTTTCTGAAAGTGATTGAAGGTGGTTTATGTTCCGGTATAAGGTATTCCGATGATCACAACTATTAGCGGAAGTGCGTCAAACTTCCATCCCATTTTTCTCGATTCCTGTTCCACTCAATTCCGCGCACACCCATCTTCCCACAGAACACACTTCCCTCTTCTAACTGCTTTCTACGGATAAGCTACGCTTGGAATCTGTTCAAAGTGTTTGTGGCCGACGGCGTTGCTATGGCAACGACTGTTATCTCCCGCCAACTGACAATAGCCTATGGAAATATTGCATTTTGTCGACAGATGCGTGTAAGTTTTGAATATATTGATATTCTTTTCGCCAGTTTGAAGTTCCTCCTCAGCATGAGAATATCACAACAAATCATCACTCTCCAGTGAAGTGCGTGCGTTCGTCTCTCCCCTATCTATGAGCACCAACCAGCGGAGGTTCCGATCCGTCACAACAGTCCTCTACATGTACACTCGTGTTCCCGAGAGCTGGAGGTCGGCTAACAACACAATGAGTGGAACAATATCGGTGACTCTGGTGAAACGATGTAAAGCTTCAATATTCGACACGTTCGGAAGATTCATATCTTTTTTCGAGGTGAATTTACCGACAGCTGACATTTTCTCTCTCTGCCCAACAAATAATAATAATAATAATAATAATATAATAATTCATTTATTCCGTGAACACTTGTGCATAGATGAGATATACACGTGTATAGAATAAGTCAATCTGTGCTATAGTTGAATTAAAATAGTTTGTAATATACATATAGAATACTCTTTGTCAATACAGTTTAAAATGTTTTTTTGAATGATTCAAATTCTTGAACACCGTAGAACACATTGTCAATTGGGAATGTTTTTAAATTCAGCTTGAATCGTACCTATAAACGATCGTAGTGACTTTCCGTCTGAACGTATTGTAGTGAAACTGCTTCACACCATTCAGAGAAGTATCTTATGAAATACTGTCATCCATAATGAACATTCACAATATGTTACGTGTTATTTGTATATAACGATACGCTGTGAGGTGAAAATCAATGGCAGAAATTTCCAATGTCAATGTCACATACAGGAGATCTTTCTTTCTCTTTCATCATCTATTCCGATAGGTGAGGGACATATTGGACCAGGTTCGATCCCTGCCACCGTTCATTTTCGTATGGTTCTTCGTGCTTTCTCTATCTAGTGTAGCTCAATTGAGGGATGGTTTTAATATAGACCACGATCGCTGTCCTTCCCACTATCATTTACAGTTTCTGAGAAATCCTTATGTATTAACAATGATCATAAATCCGACGCCAATAGATCCAATTGATCATACAGTGTGTTCTTGAATTGGATATAAATGAGTGTATACATCTTTGACAACACACACCTAAGATCGTGTTAGTTGTTTGTAATATTGTTCGACAACTTTCTTGTGTTATTGGCCCCCATTCTTCCCCGGGGAGAGGGGGGATAGTTCCTCAGTTGTTCCCTAACGCCACCAAAGCCCTTCCCATCAGTCTCCCCCAGCGACCGCAGGGGACCGATCGCGTGTAGCCGGCTCGACACGGCGGAGCTCATCAAAGGCTGCGGCATCACAGCCAGACTGGAGAGATCTAATGGGCTCTGACGCTGCGTGGATACAAGAGGCCGTGATTGCCTGTCAGCGAGGAGGCCGTGACGTTGTCATGGAGAATATAACATCTCCACACAATCAGAAACATTCTTCAGGGAATTTACACTGAAATTAGTGACTTCTGTGATATGAGAGAGATTCTTTCGGAATTCTGAGAAAAAATATCAGGATCAAAGTGAAAGTGGATGAAAAAATTCGTTTCGATTCTCAAGATTCATTTGATTCAGTTTTGATTAGGAGCGAAATCAAATTTTGAATCATAAAAAAGACTTTGACTGGTGTGACTTTGCCGTTTCGTTGGAAAGAGTTTCAAACTGCTACAAATGAGAAAGTTTTAATTTTGATCGTATCTATTTCGATACCTATTTTGATTCTGATATGTCTCTATTGAGATACAAAAAAAATGGATGCAATAGAATTGAAACTTTCTCATTTCTAGTGGTTCGAAACTTTTCCCAACAAAAGTGCAAAGTCACACCAGTGTGTTAAAGTCACTCCACTTTACGGTACTACATTCCTATTTTTGCTTTCACATGTTTTATTAATTTTCATTCCAATTCATATTGATCAGTATCATTTGGATCGGTATTTTTGTCTCATGAATGTTTGGAATTGAATATTGTACAAATTTTTCAAATGATAAAAATTGAAAAATGAAATTTCTCACAAATTAACAATCATCATGCTTCTCTCATCAATTAACGACTTGGAGATATTCAAGGACTGATACCGGAAGTGATGTGATGATTGAATGATAATCCAACAAGAGAGCTCAGAATCCTCCAAGTCACATATCAGACAAAGTAGTAGGAAATCGCATGAACAGAAGCGTGGAATATGTGTTACAGAGTTATTGATCTGTGGAATGTGGTAATGTCAGTGATTTCATACATGATGGCACATATACAAACACGTATTATATATGCAAATAATCGAGATACACTCATAAAATTCCAATACGGCGAGAATAAAACTACGAACGAAATAAATATATGGAGCAAAAAACAGTCGACGATTTTTCCAGTGTTCATTTTCATTGGAACATGTTTTACTGTTGAATGTTTTAACTCCATTGGAGAGTACTTACAATGATAATACTGATGACAATGATCTGAAGTTGATGATGAATAAACTCAAGGACAGAATACACTTCCGTGAACTATTTGAAAAACAAAACTCTCAACAAGAAACAACTTCTTGAGCTTAAACAATCATTCAACTCTTACCAACACCCTCCAAACTTTACACCCTGCAAAACCACACAATTCATTCGAATTTTCTTTTTAAGCTATTCTCAAAATGGAGGAGGCCTGGTGTTTATATTTATTGGATGAGCGTAGCGAAGATTCCATTTCACATACCAAAAAAAAAAATGATTTTTTTTTTCATGTAATTTTATACATGGCATACAGGTCAGAAAAAAAACTTATCGAGTTGGAACATTTTTTTGGATATTTTTTTCATACCAGAATAGTCTGGAGTTGTTTTACAGAAGAATCGGTTGGAATGTTTTTCCGGGAAAAATTCGAGAAGTTTGAGAAATCCTCGTAAGAATAATTCAGAGGAAAAATACTTCAAAAACAAGAATTTTCAAAAAGTTCTCAAAATTCCACCAAATATGAACAATGCTATTATACACCTTTTTTTGCAACAATTGAATGAAAAATAACGAAGAAAACGCAATAGAAGTATCCTTTTTATTGAAGATTGAGATCAATTGGTTTTGCAAAGTGTTTATGCGACAGTTTGCAGCACTATGAATATCAACAAGTTGCAGGTAAGGTTTTTGAACGTTCGAAGTAATCCAAGGTCCGTAGATGTGGATTGAGCTGACAGAATATTTTTCATTCTACATTTCTATACTTCTAAGCTCATCTCATCCCGCTTTTTCCTAGTTTAACTTTGGAACAGAACAGAATCTGTCGGCCTGTGTTTGGTGAATGAATCTGTGAGCTTTACACGGTGTATATCATACGTGGTCTGACATTTCCATCTCGCTTTGACTCCGTCCAGTGTTATAGCATCAGGCTCAGACTGTTCGATGTTCTTCCTACTCCCAATGGCCGGTCACCTGTTGTAGGATGGAAGAAGTTGTCCTCGATTTGTCGACCAACATTCACCCCAGCTGTTTTACACGTCCAACTATCTCATTTTCAATCGGGTTTAATTGAAACAGTCGAGAACTCCTCGGCGACAAAACCGCTCACAAATCATTGTTATTTATACCTCGTCCGGACGTACCAACAGAACAAACAAAAACAATAATCCGCTAGAACTGTTGACATTTATAGCTTCTGAGAGATGTATATGTGTTTCGCATCATAAATCTCGACACAAGAAAACATAGCATGCTGGAGAAGGCTCGAACCACCCGTGCGATGATTGTATAAGACAGGGGAGATGGTCGATCGGAACCGCATATTCTTCTGTGGATGTAAGTACATCATTAAAAACTAATTCAATTCACAAATAGAAGTCGGTATTTTTGCTTGTCATTTTGTCGAACAGGCGTCAACTGTCGTTAAACAAGTTTATACTGCCACACAATGAGGAAGACGATGAGAGAGTTTGATCGACGTGGATCCAGTTTCAAGCTCTATTGATGTTTAACGACCCACAACACTTGTTTAACGACTGGTTTGATGAGTTTACACAACCAACGACAGTAGCACTATTTTTTCTTGGCGAAATATAGTGGAAAAACAAGAGTTCCAGCTCCCAACTGAGCCCTCCACTCGGGTTCAACTGGTTCACTTATAAAGTTCCCTCTCTCTTTCTCCCTCTCTCTCTCTCTCTCTCTCTCTCTCTCTCTCTCTCTCTTCCTCTCTCTCTCTTCCTCTCTCTCTCTCTCTCTCTCTTTCTATCTCTCTCTCTTTCTCTCTCTCTCTCTCTTCCTCTCTCTCTATCTCTCTCTCTCTCTCTCTCTCTCTCACTGTCACGCCGTATCACTTGATGTCTCAATTATCCCTCAACCCTCATCTCTTTACCCCCCCTCTCTCTCTCCTTATACCACCAGTTATCTTCATCTACATGAGTATTCCTTTTTATTCATCTCTCTTACTCCCCCCTCTCTCTCCTTCTCCCTCACACATTCCACCCACACCCCCTCACTATTAATCTCTTCCTCCCTTCCTTTCC
>OZ023334.1:685000-700000 GCA_964007535.1 Brachyptera risi | reverse complement strand
AATTTGGAAAATTTGAAATTTCCACTAACAAATTAAAATACATGGGGTACTCAAAACGTTTGATGCTGCCTTCATAAGAGTCACACATATAAAAACAGAAGAGAAAGATGATTTCAAACTGTTGGTAAATATATTAATCATTCAAGGTGTCATGTTGGTAAAAGAAAGACAGTAGCCTAGTTACAATTATTGCAATAGTTACAGCAGCTTCAATGAATCCGTGTATATCATAAAAAATAAAATATATTCAAATTTATAAATACTTTATTGGTGTAAAATGAATTATCCACCTCACAAAAGATTGCCCATCAGACACAAAGTAATATAATAATATATAAAATATAAATTAATATATAAAACGATGAATATAAAATATTTTGTGATCATAGAATAATAATGGTGACGATATTTTGTGGAGCCCGAAGCATCATCATGAAGTTCAATGACCCAGAGGGTGAGATTGAGGGATGAAAACACAACCACATCTTTCAAGAGAGTCGACATTCTGAAAACCACGCTATTCTCTCCACAGGCTGCTCAGCTTTTGCAAGTATCAATTCTAGGAACGTACTGCTATTCGCGTGAACACAAAGTTGCATCCATTGGGCTCGTTTTCACTTCACCACAGACAATCACAACACAGCATCGAGATTCCTCTAGCGCTATGTCTAACATCGCCTCCGAGATCGGCTTCTTCATCGGTGCAATAAAAACACGATCGTAATTGGAAAATTGAGCCATACAAAAACTATCAGAGTGGCAACAAACACTTCATCATCAGTGACACTTTATGGATAATGAATGACGTGGCACCAAAACAACAGCAGTGTTCTGACTTTATCGGAGAAAGTGACTGGTTTGTTCATCAGTCACTGCTACCAACCACACCACGGTAAAAACCATGCCCGCTTGCATCCGCGAGAGAGGAAAGTCAACTACCAACAAACTAAACCTGAACTCCGCCACATTCGACAAAATAACATCACGTTCAGGATTATACAATCCAGAGGAATATATATATATATATATATAGGCCTATATATATATATATATATATTTATATATATATATATATATATATATATATATATATATATATATATATATATATATAAATAGGCCTATATATATATATATATATATATATAGGCCTATATATATATATATATATATATATATATATATATATATATATATATATAGGCCTATATATATATATATTTATATATATATATATATATATATATATATACATAGGCCTATATATATATATATATATATATATATATATATATATATATATATATATATATATATAGGCCTATTATATATATATAGGCCTATATATATATATATATATATATATATATATATATATATATATATATATATATATATATATATATATATTTATATATATATATATATATATATATATACATTTTTTTTTTTTTTCATCATATATGTATTATATGTGCGTGTGTGGGTGATTGGGTGTACATACTTGTATGGCTATATTTCAGAATATACTTTTCTCAATTTGATTTGAGAAATTGATGGATTTGCTTACAGGTATCGATGTATTCCAGAATCAAGTTGTTGTGAATGTTATGGATTGAATAGATCATTATACCTGTCACTCTCCATATATCGGGAAATATAACCGTCAAAAGCTTGTTTTTAGAGATAGCCCGCACACAAGAGCTTGTTACTCTTATGCGGGTTCCTCTCTATTTATTTAAATTATTTTTTCATTCACCCGTTCATTATTATTTCATCATGTACCATTAACTATTATCATTATGTATTTTACTACCATTGGAGAGAGTGCAAAATTTTGAAAAAAAATGAAAAATAATGTATCTCAACTATTACATTTGACATACTGTCCGCTTTATTCTTGGAAACCCATCAAAGTCCAGGTCATATGGGGGTACGAATGAATGGGTGACGATGGAGCAATGCAATAATCGATAGATGATGTAACTCAATCAGAGAAGAAATATATGGGATAAAATATCTTCGAATATCTCCATCTACCTTTGAGCAATGCCAATATCTTCACGATCGAGAGCCCTTCTCTTTGGAAACTGGAAACTTGTGGAACCTCTCACTCGCTCGTTTGTCCTCGTGCGCGCGCAGATGTGCGAGTGGTTCTCCCGTGCCATGTGTGGGAGCACCCGGGAGTCGTGTGTCGTGTTGATATAGAGGGAGGAGGGGGGGTGTAACGCGGGTAGTATGCTGATCAAGGGGGCCTATCGGGATCATTGGATGAGAGTTAACAGAGACGTCGATTCGTACGAAATCATTCTGTCCCTGTAGTTTTTTTTTTGTTATTGTAATTTATCACATTTTCTGTCGAGGAAATTCACAGCAGTCTATCAATAAAGACACGGGAATTATATGTACAAATGTATGGCAAATCTGTCACATTTGACTCAAAATATGATACACAGACAGGCAAATAGTTACATTAGAAATGTTGAATGGTGTAGAATAAATTTGACTCTATTTTTTTCAAGTTGGTTCAAGGATAAGAAACTATCATAGTTATGCATTAACATGGAGCAATCTCAGGAGATTCTGTTATTGAATTCTTCCTATAGGCCCTAATGATCAACCAACCCGCACAGATATCTCTCAAGACATCATCATCAATAACCAAGTAGAGTCGCTGACAACAATGGCGATGATCATCTTGTGACGTGCACAAGGAATGCGATTGGTCGCGATGTGCCATTTGACAGCATTGTCAGTTGAAGCTTTCATTCAGTGATAATATCTGAGACCTGTGTGAGGATTCAGTTGAAAGCGCAAAGAGCATCCAATCTGGAGTGAAGCCTCAATAAAACAGCAGCCAGTAAGTCGATTCCACTACCTCCCCCCCATCCCCTCCCTCTCCTGGCACGAACCAGCGTGGCCAGTACAACCCGAGGGTGTATTGAAGACATTTCCTTCAAAACAAACAACCCTCCCCCTCCCCTTGAAACCCCAATAAAACAGCTTGTTGGTCGTATCGCGTGGAAACACCGCGTCTTGCCGGCTGATGGACACGAGAAAACTTCCTCGCAGTTCATCCCCTCACTCAATCGACTGTTTACACCTCACAGTTCATCCCCTCACTCAATCGACTGTTCACACCTCGCAGTTCATCCCCTCACTCAATCGACTGTTTACACCTCGCAGTTCATCCCCTCACTCAATCGACTGTTTACACCTCGCAGTTCATCCCCTCACTCAATCGACTGTTCACACCTCGCAGTTCATCCCCCAACTCAATCGACTGTTCACACCTCGCAGTTCATCCCCTCACTCAATCGACTGTTCACACCTCGCAGTTCATCCCCTCACTCAATCGACTGTTTACACCTCGCAGTTCATCCCCTCACTCAATCGACTGTTTACACCTCGCAGTTCATCCCCTCACTCAATCGACTGTTTACACCTCGCAGTTCATCCCCTCACTCAATCGACTGTTCACACCTCGCAGTTCATCCCCTCACTCAATCGACTGTTCACACCTCGCAGTTCATCCCCTCACTCAATCGACTGTTCACACCTCGCAGTTCATCCCCTCACTCAATCGACTATTCACACCTCGCAGTTCATCCCCTCACTCAATCGACTATTCACACCTCGCAGTTCATCCCCCAACTCAATCGACTGTTCACACCTCGCAGTTCATCCCCTCACTCAATCGACTGTTCACACCTCGCAGTTCATCCCCTCACTCAATCGACTGTTTACACCTCGCAGTTCATCCCCCAACTCAATCGACTGTTCACACCTCGCAGTTCATCCCCTCACTCAATCGACTGTTCACACCTCGCAGTTCATCCCCTCACTCAATCGACTGTTCACACCTCGCAGTTCATCCCCTCACTCAATCGACTATTCACACCTCGCAGTTCATCCCCTCACTCAATCGACTATTCACACCTCGCAGTTCATCCCCTCACTCAATCGACTGTTCACACCTCGCAGTTCATCCCCTCACTCAATCGACTGTTCACACCTCGCAGTTCATCCCCTCACTCAATCGACTGTTCACACCTCGCAGTTCATCCCCTCACTCAATCGACTGTTCACACCTCGCAGTTCATCCCCTCACTCAATCGACTGTTTACACCTCGCAGTTCATCCCCTCACTCAATCGACTGTTTACACCTCGCAGTTCATCCCCTCACTCAATCGACTGTTCACACCTCGCAGTTCATCCCCTCACTCAATCGACTGTTCACACCTCGCAGTTCATCCCCTCACTCAATCGACTATTCACACCTCGCAGTTCATCCCCTCACTCAATCGACTGTTCACACATCGCAGTTCATCCCCTCACTCAATCGACTGTTCACACCTCGCAGTTCATCCCCTCACTCAATCGACTGTTCACACCAGCTCTTCTCAGGAGGGACAATCGATCAGGAAACTCTATCATGGTCACCTTTTCCACCATGTGTGTTTTTAATCGCTATTTTCTCGACTCTCAAATTTTTCATGTGGAAATTTCCTTATTTTATCTAAGATCATATTTAATTCTAATTTCTCCCAATACTGAAGTGATTATTCGAACGACAACTACATTTTTCCCAATAATTGCATTGGTGAGACATGATTCACACCTTCTCTAATTCAATTTATGAATCATAATACTCTCGTTTCTGAACATGAATGATATTCATTTTTCACATCACATCACATTTTGAAGCATTCTAATATTTTTGTGTGATTGTAGTGGAATAAAATGCAATTCAGAGTAGAAGTTTCATTCCAATCGTGTTGAATGTATAGTAAAATTGAGCATTCCCTGTTATATCTCAGATAACTCAGTTGGTAGGACTGAGCAAATTATATAATCAGTAATCAAGTAGTATATTTTCCCTGAATTGTAGATCAAAGAATAATTTATTCTGAAAGGGGGAGAGATTCACTTGGCTGCAATTACCAATTTTCACAGCCTCCTGGTTCTTCCGGATGACGACATGCATTGTTGAAAACTTCGGGCGAACATCCTCTGATGGGCGAACATCAACAGTTTCAGGCAGTTTCAGGCAGTTTCAGGCAGTTTCAGGCAGTTTGAGGCAGTTTCAGGCAGTTTCAGGGAGCATAAATAGAAACATGAACCACCAATATCCTAATAAGTACGAGGACGAATAAGAAATAAATGAATACAAATTCAAGAATACGTCAAGTCAATAAATCGAGCTACTAATAGGGATCGAGATTCTTCGCAAGGAACTATGCACCTCTGTCAGGATGCTCGACCATGACGTAAGTCGTAACTCATCCTCCTGGATGACGGTTCATCGCACTAGCCACTGGTCCACCGGTCCGTCTCGGTTACCTCACAGTTATGCCATGAAGCCACGGTATAAGAATGGAGCCAGCATATGTTGAAAGCCGTGTAGAATATGTCTGTAATGAACCCGATGTAAGCAAGAGATGAAAGGCCAGAGGAGGGAAATGTTCTCGTAAGGTGCAACAATTCACCATTGTAGATCGTCCGCCCTCGTGATGTAACAAAATATAAAAACCAATCAAGTGGACAGTGAAGCGGGGGAAAAAGGGAAATATCCTATCTGAAATCTAACATTTACCCTGCTTCGTATAAGTCACGCCCATCTACATTGGTCAATTGGTCAAGTTCTATTGTTGTAAAAACGGACAGCAAGAACACGTTGAATTGACGGTAACATCAGACAAGTGAGAAGAGGAGGTTGTTCCACAATCAACTGTATTGAATGGATTTTTTTTTTTACATCATTTTTTGCATTTGTTTTTCTTTTTTAAGGTTTAATCATATATAAGTTATATAGTTTTTGTACCGACTTACTCTTATTATATTTGTATAGGACAGCCCGCACACAAAACTTTGTCTCACGCGGGCTTCTTGTTTTGGTTCATTATATGAAAATGTGAAAGTGTGAAAGTGTTACAAATTCATAGGTACAAAACATGAATGAAATGATTTAAAAATTGAAAATTGAATTGAATTGATTAGATGGAGGAAATGGTTGATAATAATTCAGTAAGTTATTACATATTCAATGTATTCCAATTAACCGTTGATGTTGATTCTGTTACTATGCATTTTTATATGTGTGAAATGTAACAAGAATATCTCCAGTGCTATTTCACAAGACCATTACCATTTGAATATGTCAACACTTGTTTATTTTTTCATTCGACATCTCCTGAAACCTTTATGTAGGTCTGTTTCATAGCCTCCACATATGTATACTGGTGAAGTGAGAGGCGAATAAAAATGAAAACTAAACTGAACTGAAGTGGCTCTCAAACTATATGGTGAATGTCCGGAGATGATAATATAATAAATGGTGATGGTGATAATAATGATAATGATAATTATATCATTCCGCATACATGCGGAGTTGTACGGAGGTTTATCGGTACTGATCGATAGTGGAAGGAAGAAAATGGTCGAGTTCTGATGATACATTTCATTCCAGTTTCAGTTCCATTAGTTTATTAGTTTCAAATTGGAAATGGAGTTTTTCATGATTCAGTTTCATTCATTGTAATATTTGGTTGACTTTATTCGAAGTACTTAACCTGAGTGACATCAATTGAAGCACTCGATATGTCCGTACGATATGTTGTGAGCGGTTTTTACCGTGATTCAATCAATTTTTTTTTCATGATTTTGTATTTGTCAATTCAATATTATACAGAAAAGTTCACAATATTCCACAGATAAGCCTGTAAACAGGCTTATCTGTGGTTTGCATTATATTATTATAACACTTTCAGCGTCAACATTACATAAAATCGATCGTAGTCCTGGTGTTGAAGTTCATTGGTTTAAATGATTAAAATTGGGTGTTAAGATCGCCCTTGTGGTGCCCCGTCCAAACGATCCTTTTTTATCATCCTTAGTCTTAATTGGGGAACAATGAATTTGTATCAAGTTTCGATGTTATGAAAAAAAAAATTTCAACACATGGAAAACATAACTGATACAACATCATTACAGGTATAGTGATGGCGTATTCAGTTTTGTGAATCATACGAGTTCCAATAATAGTATAATGTGCCAATATAACAATACATATATGCTTTTTTTTCATTCTCCTCATTAATATAATTCCAAAATATATAAATTCCCATTTGAAATGAAAAATTGAGAGAATATATATATATGATGATTTCATAATTGAATAAAATGATGATAATAATTATAATTACTATCAGAGCGAGCAACAAAGTAACCATAGTAACAGAATGAGAACAAAATCATTCGAGGAAAAAGAATTGTTCTTGCCCACTAATGACCTAATATATTCAAAACGGAGCAGATTATCCCTCGTAGATCATTAATATCGCTTGAATATATTTTCCATTCCATTTCCGGTTATTGATTCCTGTGCGCCATCAATGTTCACAAGGGTAGTTTCAGCGCGGTTGAAACCCCGCGAAATGCTCGAACGTCCTTCTTTACGATCGATAAAAAGCAGATGATAGAGAATACATTACCGTCATCAATAAAAATCTGGCGACGAAAAACTGGAATGACTGGATGAATAGAACTGAATCTGTTCTCATGAAATAACTGGGGAAAATCACAAAGGATCATTTTATTTCGAACCATTCGATCAAAGGGTCCGTGACTGTTGAATAATTAAATCACGATATTTGTATCCGTTTTGAAAATCGTTGGAAAGCGATCTTTTTCACCGGAGTCGTTACGTTGGAACAGATTTGGATTTCAATCGTATATACGTATCTATGTCATAATAATAGGCAATCGGGTACCGATACGCGTGGCCGAGTGGTAACACACTGAACCGTCGTTCGGGAGACCGGGATCCTGACAGGGGTTTTCGTGGTTTCCCTCTGTCGTTCAGGTTGATACTGGGATGGTTCCTTGACAACAGGCCACGACCGACTCCTTCCCACCATCCAAAACACCTGATAAAATAACCTTCCATCTCGTCCCAGAATCTCGTTCATCAGAAAGTGGTCACTTCAAATTCTCAGAAGTGGTTCAACCGATCGCGCCTCAAAACTATACAGTATCGAATTGGATAAGTATAATTGTGTGCGTCAAGTCTCAACTAATTTGGAATTTTCGTCTGACCTGTGGAGCGCGAACAAAAAAACAAAAAACAAAAAACAGGCACTTTTTTTCGGGTATGGCGAAATTGAGTCTTCGCTTCGCTCATCCAATTATTATTGTTATTTTAATCCGGACAACTTTCAAGTCCTATACTTGTTATGTTGATGATATCAATATTCCAAATAGGCTTTACTGTATTGTGTTTGTAGACGTCTTTTCACCTATCATCACCTCATCGTTTCATTAGCACCTGTTCATTCGTACCCCCGTATAACTTGGCTGTTGGTGGGGTCTTATCAACATCAACATAGAGCAACCGACACACCACTCAGCCCTGTCTCCAAGTCCACCTTTACCGACTGTGTCATTAGTACCGAGCGTCCTCACCACTCAGCTTCCACTCTAGCAGCGGTATTAATTACAAGACGGCGGAGAAAGCGCTCGCTCCAGACGATCCTGTGTTTGATCGGGGGGCGGCTGGAGGAGATAATGCGGGAGTTAAGTGGAGTTAATCGGATGATTTGAAACCGAGGGTTTAGTGTTTAACATCTGCTTGTATCCATCACAGTGTTGTGACTTGTCGGGTAGTTGTGTCCGGAAACTGTCCCATCATTTATTCTGATCTGTTCAATTATCTATATTGGTTTAACGACGCACTCTACTGATGACTACGATCTACTGGCGTCGATGAATGATATATGAGAAGGTGAGGTGGAAGGTCATTTCATCAGGTGTTCTTGTGTAGTAAAAGAGAGTCGGTCGTGGCCTGTTGTTAAGAAACATCTCGATACTGGCCTGAACAATAGAGAGAAACCACGAAAAAACCCTACGTCAGGATGATTGACAATGGCAGGAATCGAACCACAGTCTCCTGAATGACAGTTCAGTGTATTAACCACTCGGTCACTCGTCCCAGTTCACTCTGATATTCTGATAATATCGAAATTCTGATAATATATTCTGATATTCTGATTCTCATATCGTTGTCCACATCAATACTTTCTCACCATGTGATAATATTTCTTCTCACTACTCATTCATAGCCAAACGCAACATAAGCGTTGTAAGATGAGCGAGATATCTCATCAGGTATAATAGTCGTTAAAGTAGTTCTACTCTTGCTACTTTATCGACTCTGGTATTATGCACACCTTGATGCATATAAAGAAGACTTCATTGTTGGGCAAATATCGAATCTAGAAAGCAGTGAATCTCGGCCACCTGAATCGATCTGCTTTAATTTATATGATGATATTTGATGGATAAAAACAGATAATTTAATCATCTTCTTCAAAACGGCTGGTTTAGATCAGATACAAAATCATGAAATTTTGTATCATTCATGTTTACACATTCACAGAAAATTCCAATCCAATTGAAGAGATTTTATTTTTCAAATTTTCTTGCCCGGCCTAACCTTATGAGGTTTTTTTAGAAATTTTGAGATGATGCTTCTCAAAATTGATCAAACCTATTCATACCAAAAACTATACAGTTCCAAGTTGGATAAGTTTGCGTGTACAAAATAAGTTTCATGTCGATCAGTCGAGCCCTACGTCCTGTGGAGTGCCCACAACAACAAAAAACAGACAAAACCCTATGGGATTGGGATGGAGACTTCGCTACGCTCATCTAGTTATGATTCCTCATCTTATCTATCGGTCTAACGTTTCATTCTTCGTAACGATTAATCTGAAACAATTGTTTGATTATTATTCCCAATCATTCTTCGAGCTGATAGAATCTCCCTTCATTCGAACAATCTCCAACAGGTCATTCTCGATTCATTCTCGATGTCAATTCACTCGAATTGAATTCTCAATTGAATTGAATTGACTTGACAATAACAAAGAATGCGACTGTTCAGATATTCACACAATTGATTCTTGTGTTTTTCTTCTCAGTTATCTTGAACTCACTCTTGATTATCCTCTCATCATTCGTGAATCCAATTAATTGATAAATAAATGAATAAATGAATATATACACGAAAGGCTCCTCCACTCATGCTAGAGAATGGGGTAGAACAGGTGGAAGTGCCAAGTAACGGCAGCAATATGATTGTCTGCTGGACGACCCATCAGAATACGAGTCATATGGGGGTATGGATGGACGGGTATCATGTGACCAGTCCATGACTCTTGTGGGACTCGAACCCGCGCCCGTGACACTCCACAATTCAGAGACGTTATGGTGCGGTCGCTGGTATACATACGACCGAGAGAGACAGAGAGATGGAGAGAGATGGAGAAAGAGAGAGAGAGAAAGAAAGAGATAGAGATGGTGAGAGAGAGAGAGATGGAGATAAATATGGGAAGAGAGAGATGGAGATTAGGAGAGAGAGAGAGATGAGAGAGAGAAAGAAAGAGATAGAGATGGTGAGAGAGAGAGAGAGAGACAGAGATAAAGATGGGAAGAGAGAGATGGAGATTAGGAGAGAGAGATGGAGATTAGGAGAGAGAGAGATGAGAGAGAGAAAGAGAAAGAGAGAGAGAGAAAGGAAGAGAGAGAGAGATGGATATGAAGATGGGGAGAGAGAGAGAGAAAAAAAGAGAGAGATGGGGAGAGAGAGATAGAGATAAAGATGGGGAGAGAGTGAAAAATAGAGAGAGAAAAATGGGGAGAGAGAGAGATGGAGATGAAGAGAGAGAGAGAGAGAGAGAGAGAGAGATGAGAGAGAGAGTAGGAAAATTGGTTGACGCGAGTTATACACATGCCTACCCAGGAGAGATATAATCGTAGCTAGACAGTTGGGACTTCCGTTTCCCTCCCTCTCCTCCCCTTTCCTTTCCCTCTCCCGCTTATCCCTTCTTGTCGTCACAATCAATCAACAAAGCTTTGCCAAAGTCTCTAATCCTCGGAGATAAAACAAGTCTCGAGTTTTACAAACAGGAGCTTCAGTGGCGAAGACAAGTTTACTCCCTGGAGGATCATTTGTCCGTCACATCATCGGATGTATCTTTACACTGTAAGCCCGAGTGCTTTGACGTAGATATTACTCGAGAGGGATTGTCGGCAGTCGGTAAATGCAGTTCTCATGAAATGCAGCTTACTCTCTATTCATCGTGTGGGTTTAAGAAGTTGATGAATGCAGTTTTCATAAAGGAGATTTCTACTCTGTCGGTGAATACAGTATTCATATAATGTTACTCACAATGGTGTGTCTCATATGAGTCGATAAATGCAGTTATTCACAGGAGATTTCCCTTCAGTCGGTGAATGTGGTTTTCTCGGATTACAGTTCACTTTCCGTTGTATGTTCATCATGAGTTGATGTTCACATGGCAGTTTAGATATAACATACCATGCAAACGCATAATATGCGTTGTGAAATGAGCGAGATAGCCTATCTGTATGGACAATCAGAGTCGATAAAGTAGTTATACCTTCTGAAGTATCTGGTACAGTCGAGAACTTCACACACCTTGACTCGTATAAGATATACTTTACTCGGTGAATATCGGATCTAGGAAGCCGTGGATCTTGCCTACATCATTATTCATTTGATTAAGCCAAATGACCATTGTAGATCGTCTGACCTCGTGATGTCACAAAATATAAAAACAAATCAAGTGGACAGTGAAGCGGGGAAAATAGGGAAATAGCCAATCAAGGTATCTAAAATTTCCTCTGCTTCGTATAAGTCACGCCCATCTACAT
Organism: Brachyptera risi; assembly: GCA_964007535.1. NCBI lineage: Eukaryota > Metazoa > Arthropoda > Insecta > Plecoptera > Taeniopterygidae > Brachyptera > Brachyptera risi. Next base: position 688,263 of record OZ023334.1, on the reverse strand, counting down.
TGGTCAATTGACCACTAGTGATAGGCGTGGCTCATCAGCAGGCTACCTGGATCTATACTTCATGTGGGCATTGAGATATACTCAGATAGGTAAATGTCAAATTTCCTACATAACAAAGCCCATTTGATTGGATGTTCTGTTTTGTGACGTTTGTGAGCGGGTCAATCACTAGTCGTCAATTTGAGTGATTTACAAAAATCACACAATATAATTTTTTACATCGAAACGGTTGCTCCGATTTGAGTGAAAGTTCGGAATAATGTGTATCATTATTATATTGAGATTCCTTGGAGAGTTGAATTCTTCCAGATGAAATATTTTCAACAATTTTTTTTTCCTCTGGGTTATTCTGATGGGATTTTTGAAAACTTTGAAATGAGTTTTCTCAGAAGTGGTTCAACCGATTGCGCCTCAAAACTATACAGTATCGAATTAGATAAGGACACTTGTGTATGCCAAGTTTCAACTAATTTTGAATCTTCGTTTCAACTGTGGAGCGCGAACAACAACAACAACAACAACAAAAAATTTCGAGTATGGTGAAATTGAGTCTTCGTTCCGCTCACACAATGTCAGTTTTGAGGTGAAGTACTGATCAATCATATACCTCACTTGCTCATATCCATATCAACTTGTGGTGCATCGATACATGGACCTCACACAAGTCCCCTGACAAAACGCCCAGCTCACACGGCAACGAGCGTACCAACTATCACAATCAAAACACAGTTACCAAAACATCGGCGAGTTGTTCTGCCAACTTAACAATAACTAATCTGTTAACGCAGAACAATAATATTGGCTCGGGAGAGTTAATAACGATGTGTCCCGAGGGAGTCAAGGGAAGAGGGGAATAACAGGAGCGTGGGAAAGTGAGTGCATGGTTAGTGTGGATATCGACCCTGTGTGATAACTTGGCCGTCGTGCGAATAGCAGAGTTTGTGAATTGTGGTGAAAGTCGAGCGGAGGGAAGTTTGGTGCGGGAATATTGGTACGGTCCAAATACCGATAGATGGGATTAGGATCGAACTGACTTGAAAGGAATTTGATGTTGATCCGAGCTCTTGTGGTTGTCATGGTAATAATCTCTTGGACTATTCAGTTCTATTCGCCAAGAGATCAGTGGCCGGAGCTGTGAACGGTCGTTCAGGAGACCGGGGTTCATTCACCGTCACGGTCAGTGGGTACAGATTCGGACAAATGTATTGTTGGAATGAATGGAATATCTACACAACAGCATTCACGATAACAGAGGGAAAATATGTGTAGATTCTTCTTTGATATCATAGAACACAGAGACGAAGCGCCAAGAGATTGGAATGGAAATCTTAGCGTTCGCTCATCTTGTAATCAAAATCTCACTCGAATCATAAATGTACTCTTAATGTACAATAATAACAATAATACAATAATGTACAATAATGTAGTTATAATGTACTTATAATGTACAATAATACAATAATGTACAATAATGTAGTAATATAGTACTCATATATATGTTTTTGGATCATATTTGAAAACTTGTCTAATTAAACTAGCGAATATGAAGGACAACAAACTGTGATATTTCCATTAAAAACAAGAACTTGTAAAAACAAGAGGTCAATTTCTTACTATTCAAAAACTTTGGTTTAATATGAAAGTGAGGCTATAAAAATTCCAAACGTTATAAAATGTATATAAAATTTATATTTTATAATTCCTTAAGAATTTTTTAGTTCCTTAAGAACAGGCCACGACCGACTCCTTACCACCATCCAAAAACACCTGATGAAATAATATGTCATCTCATCATCTCATATATCATTCACTGACGCCAATAGATCGTGGATATCAGTACAGTGCGTAATTCAATAAGGGATAACGAGGACATTTGTTTGTTTGTAAGCACTCCACAGGTCGAACGGTTTGACTGATCAACATGGAACTTTCTTATCAAACCAGAACTGTATCATTATCAGAATGAATCGGTTGAACCATTCACGAGACACGCGAGATAACTATAAAACGTAATTATAAAATTCCCGTCAAAACGATCCTATCTTTCATCCTTGGCCTTAATTGGGGAACAATGATTCTGTATCAAGTTTCGATGTTATTAAAAAAAAAAAAAAAAAAATCGAGCCGAGTTGGGAGAAATGCGTATGTTCAGATGAATATTGGACACCCGATGAAAACGTCCGGTGATTATAGCAGCTGGCTTGATAGCTTCTGCCATGATCGAATGAGAGTAGCATGCATATTTCATCACATCATGTCAGAAGCTATCAGGCTCGGTTATAAACACTGGACGCTCGCATTCTGAGCTCGATATCTGTCCACACACATGCATTTTCACTCTCTTGAAGAGTCAACTCAACCAGAACTTTTTCAACACCACTTTTATAAGCAGAAGTGCTCGGATATTCATTGGATGAGCGAAGCGAAGATCAATTTCACCATACCCGAAAAAAGGTGCTTTTTCCTTTTTTGTTTTTTTCGAGCTCCACAGGTCAACAAAAATTCAAAATCAGTTGAAACTCACCATACAAAATTGTCATTATCTAATTAGACACTTTAGAGTTTTGAGGCGCAATCGGTCGAACCATTTCTGAGAAAACTCATTTTAAAGCTTTCAAAAATCCTATGAGAAAAACCCAGAGGAAAATATTCGTGAAATAATTTTCTTCCGAGAGAATTAAAATTCTTGAATATTTATTGGATGAGCGAAGCGAAGACTCAATTTCACCATAACCGGAAAAAAGTGCTATAGTGCTAAAAAGTGCTATATAATGAGTCTTTCGTAATTTTCAATTCATTTCCATTTCAACTTGACGGAACAAATGCCAATAGATAGAGCTGTCGGTACACTCATTCAGAACCGCTGTGAATTATTCTGTAATAAAACTGAATATATTCTGTTCTTTGTTCTGATATTCTTGCAAACTGCACTAAATCTTCTCTCACCTGCTTATGCAAAGCGCCGAGTTGTTGTATTCTCCATTTCTTTCGACTCAAACTTTCCTCGAGCTTATCCCGCAGACTACAACACCGTGTTCACACTTTACTTGCCAACTACAGTTACGCCCTAACTACAACTATAAAGCGCTGAGAGCAAAAACAGACTCAGCTGAAACTTGATCACGTGATAGAAAGTTGAACCGAGTTTTGAAATATTTCATATCGGACTTAGAAAATACTTTAATGAAATGCTTCAACTCGTTTCGGTTATTTGATATCGTTCTTGTTGGAAGTCGAATTGGAAGAAGTGTACAGGTCCACTT